>JAUBOD010000163.1:1917387-1932876 GCA_032353885.1 Nothura maculosa
CAGCGCAAAAAGCAGTCTGCTGCTGCTCTCTGATTTGCTTTTGAGAGGAAAGCAATCCACATCCCTTCAGGGAAGCTTTGATGGAGGTTTCCATCTGACGGGAGATTCCACCCTCATGTTTCTTGAGATTCACCAGAACCGCCAGAGGAGCACAAAGCTCTCTCTGGAAAATAAACATTCACCGAAATAGTTAGTGTTAATGGCCTGATGACCTCATCTGTTCAACTAAACTGCAGCTGAAACAAACGGCAGATTCCTCTGAGTGCAGGTTGGTGTAAACTCCTCAAGGATGCAGTTTTGCTCACAAAGAACCCAATAATCAAGGGGTCCCACAACAAAACCTCCTTTCAAGTGAGCTGGAGTTCGGTAAGCTAAACGTTATCAATCTCTGGCCTCATTCAAAAACAGCACTGCAGGTTTTTCAAAGTGTTAATAGTTGTGTTGTTTTGCTCTTTAATCCTCAGAGTTTGAGCCCTTTTTTTCATTTTAACGGCAACAAGTCTCACTGCACATCATGAATCAGAAAACTGCCAACAGTGTGCTGCACATGTGTAAGGTGTACTATCTACACGGGGCAGACATCCTTCTGAAGAGCATGGATGTTCAACCATTACCACCAAATCCCACAGAAGCAGCACTGTACAAACTAGATTTTATGCCTTCCTCCTTATCGAAGAGAGACGAGAGATATAAGGATGCCCTGTGATTGTAGGTGGGTTTTGGGAAGGTCTCTTGCTACTCCACACAAATCAGAGCAGCACCAAGAGTCCCAAAATGAATCACAGACAGCCCCTGTGATACTGCTTCAGTGAGGCACCGTACTGGAGAGTTTGCCCTCAGTCATGTCCTTGAACCCTGCTCAGGGCAAGAGGAATCTCACGTTGAGGAAGACTCCCATAGTCCATATTTGTTTAACAGCATTATGGTGACCAACTGTTGTTTATAGTTGCTTCTTTCTGACAGGGTGCTCAATCCATCTCCCTTGGAAAGACACAGTTTTCCAATGACAAATGAAAATATAATCTCTGCTAAACTTTAGATTTCTTTTTTAAATCCTCCTCAAACAGATTTTTCCATGCCCACCATGATTGTTTTTCTCAAAACAATGCTTAGCTAGAGTGAAACAGCCGGAGGAGAAATGTAGATTTACGAAAGCTCTACGGAGACTACTACTAAAAATAATATTGCTGTAAACCTCTTATGAAGTATTAATAAAATGAACTATTGTCTCTTATGGAACCACAATTGGAGGTCATGTTAAGTGGTATGCAATTATATAACCATCTCCTATTAAAAAAAATGAGAGGACCGAAGCACTTTATGCTGTCACATAATTGTATCACCTAATGTATTAAATTGAGTTTTTAATGCCCATCATCATTTTTAATAGGTCTAAATGGGTATTTTTATTTCTGATTTCTGTATATTATAATAAATATGCATTTCATTACAAATATATTATAATATCATTAATAAATAATTTGAGAAACATGGGAAGTATCTGGGTACAGTATGAACTAATTCCATGACTCACCTGAATAATCCTGTAGAGATTAACATGGTAACAACAGTCTAGCCTATTTATTGCCTCAGCTTCCTTTCCTCCCACTCTCTTTTATCCTTTCCAGTCTAGCTCTGTACTTGTCAAGGTTATTAATGATGTTTTCCTAACTAAGTTCATGAGCATGTCCCTTGTGCTTAGCAGTCATTAACCAGAAGGCACCGATGGGGTGAAAGAGACCAGGTTAAGGGCTAAATGCACAGCCAGGATGTCCCTCCAGCTAGATCCTACCCAGTGGTGGCTTGCAGGACCTTGGGAGGAGCAGGCATGAGAATTCCTTTGGCTCTACTCCACGCCTGCTCATTTTAAAATATTTGATCCACTTGGATCCCTTAGATTTGATCCAATCCACTCAGGTTGGTATATTATCCCCTCTCATCCTGCCTTCCCTTCAGTAGCTTTCCACAGGGTTCCTGTTCCCACCTTTACTGTCAAAATCCCTGCAAATTCTGTCACTGGTCCCATCTATTATGGATCATTGGCTTCCTGACCTATATCCATGTTTTCAACTGCTCCTCAGTACCAACAACATCTAAAACTCTCTCCACCCATACTCATGTCTTCCCCTCTTATATCCTACACATCTCACTCTAGCATCTCCACCACTTTGCCAGCTCTAATTCAGTTCACCTGGAAATCACTTACCAAGTTTTTCTATTGAAACACGGAGTGTTTAAGGAGCCCCATTGTTTATTTCTTAAGGAAACGATGCTGAATTTATTTCAGAACTATTTCTTGTTCTCTGTATAGACAGAACACATATGGCTGATTGTTTTCGTAAGATGAATTTGACAGACTGCAACATACACAAAGGAGTACAATTATCATACCTACAAATTACAAAGAGTATCTACGACAAAATCTGGTAGGTAGTCTTAACCCAAATTCAAATATGATATTTATCCCAGTCTGTCAAAATTCTGCAATGATCCTGTTATCCTACTGATGGTGTTCTTCAGAAAACAAAAGTAACAGAATATGTTTACTAACTAATAGACATTTAGAAATAGAAAGGATGGAGGGTATCTCGCCTAAAACAGCTACATAGGCAAAGAAGAAAAATAGTAACCTCCAGAAGGTGATTCATTGTCTTTTAAGACGGATCAAGTCTAAAACTGAGGAGTCTGAATTGCTTTCTTGAAGCTCTTTTCATGCCTCATATAAGGAAATGAGGCATGAAAAAATGAGGACTTGAGTAGAAACAGATTGCTTATTTGGTGATGTTCAAAATTCTGTTCTTTCTCTATTGTATTTCCATTTTTATATTTTCTACTCAGTTTTTGAATAAATTGAACAAGGAACCCTTTATTTCATCTAAGCTATATTTACAAGTAATTTAGAACAAAAATCATTTCATTTACTAATAATTCCCATGGTTGAGAGTCAGACTGATACTCTGGTAACGTGGAATACGGATCATTTACTGTATACTTATTACACAGCTGCATGTACCTGTATGGATTTACCTGGGTTCATTATACGAACTTTTTCAGAAAGTACAAGAACAGAGCATTCGGCCTCTCGTCAGTGTTGAGCACCATGCTACATCACAGGGTTAAATTCAGCACTTTGTTTCATGAGACTGCATTGAGTGTGTTTAATGTCAGGACATCCAATGAATGGGCTTGCTAATTAATTCCAGCGTTAAATAGCTACTGTGTTATAGAGCTTGTGGGCGTAAAGCCTGGATGCTTGGCCACGTGCCTCATGGCACACCCAAACATGTGCATAGCACGTTAACCACACACCTACCCACACACTTGGGGAGCAGTTTTCATTTGGGTGTCCCAAGCACCACCGTGCCCCACAGGCAGCTGTTACCTCCAAGCCTCACAGACACCAGGGTCACCTGCCCGCACATCCATGGACAGCGGCACTGAAAAGGCAGATTTGAATAAAAAAAATCCATCTTTTGCCTCCCCCTCTCTGTTCTGATATGGTGGGAGGAAACTTCTTGCAGAATGAGACCAACTCAGCATTGCAGTGTATGCTCTAAGGCTGAACACCATGTGCCAAAATCAAAGCCCGTGCTCATATAGGGAAGAAAAATCCAGTCCTTCAGGGACTATTACAGAACAAAGAGGGAAACAGTTTTCAGAAAAGTTTCCCCAAAAGCCCAGAGTTAGACAGAAACAGCAAGTATGTTCTGAGTCGCTAAGGGCTCACCAGAGCCAGCTGATCTCCGCAGGGACTAAAGCGACTTTGACAGAGCTGCCAGAATATAATGTACATTGTGCCATTCACTGGAACTAGCAGCCTCACCAGGCGCCTTGCCCTAGATCAAGACAGCTTAAAATAAGGGAATTTGAGGGTGGGTTAAAGGAAAGACTTATGTCAGTGAAATGGAACAAATAATTTGTGAGCCGGTGAGCAGCATGTCTAATTAAATGGCAATCAGTAAAACCTAATGGCTCCTGGAAAGTAGCAGTGAAAGATGAGATCCTCAAAGGTGTGATGTTCTGCTCTTTCAGAGCTCACCTGGAGATGAGGATGATGAGCAATTTGCAGGGAGTGCAGTGCCAAATGGCATTTTTCTCTAGCTTTGGCAGTTTATGGGCATTGTGAAGGAACTCATCAGCTTCAGTCTCAAACTTACAAACAGCATGTCAGAGTTACTCTATAGCTCATCAGGACTCATACTGTCAAGTAAAATAAACAGTGCAGTGGTCCAGAAACGTACTAATGTGTTTTCCATCATTAGTAATATTTCTTTTCTGTTTTACTGTGATATTTTGTGGCTTCTTCCAGTGATAACAAATAAACCAGGTGGAAAAAAATAGAGCGAAAGTAACTGTTCATACCATTTAGGGCACAAAGCAAGCAATTAGCAAACTAGAAAACAAGTTATTTTCAGGTTGAAAAAATATTGCCATGAAAACTATTTTTAACAATCCTCGAGCCACTGTAATTTACCAAAGAAAAGGAGGTGTATTGGGGAGAAGTAGGAGGAATATACTAGTGTTGCAAAGAAATCATTGTTTATGATTGCAAAATTCTATTTCATCTATTGTATGGACACAAAATGAGGGCAATAAGGAATCATTTTCTGCATGCATCTACGGTATGTACCAACTACTCCAGGGCTTGGCTAGCCATGGCTCTCTTACGGCTCTTCTGAGCTGAGCTGTACATTTTTCTGTCCAAAGATGCATTACCCTGAGGTGGGGGCAGATGGTGTTTACAGCTACCCATTACATGCTTCCATCCTTTAAAGGAACATCACCCTGTTCACATGAGACAGGGGCAGATCCTTGCCTTTTATGCCAAAAGAAGCAGCCAGGCTATATGACCTTTGGTTGATGCAAGTTTGCTTAGAAAACCTAATAGGAATTTGTGCAGATAAAAGTGCTGTGGGGTTGAAGATGGGAGGCTTGCATTGTACTAACTTACCTGTTTTGCACTGTACATTACACTTCTTGGTATACAAGAACGGTTTCAATAGGTTAAATCTCTGCTAGCTCCTGTTCCCGAAACGGATACAATATGAAAAGAAAGCGGCTGAGATAGGAATAGCATCTTTTATGAAGAAGAAACAGAAAGCTGCTTGCAGGAGTGGACAGTTTCATCTTGTAGAGCGTGTCCCCTCCTTCGCCTCCCTCTATTTGTCCTTGGTAAAAAGCTGTTCAATTTAAAACCAAAGTCGTCCTTTCCAGCCTGGGACTTCCAAGCAGAACTCAGCCCTGGATCAGGTTCTCTTTTCCCACAGAGAAGCAAGGGAACTACCGTCGACCGCAGCCCAAACATGAAAAGCATGATTCACTGCCTTCTACAAGGGTGTGTTACAGGATATTCAAACTGCTCGAGAACATACACTTTGAACTGGTATAAAGTACCAGAACACATCCAAGCTGCTTTATTTGCCCTTCAAAGAAGTGTCCTGTGTCATGCTAACTTTATGCATTGCTTGGACCTGGTTTTGTTATATTTTTACCCTGTGGGTAAGTAGTGGTGTGGATACCCTCAAAACACATATGCATTCCCATGGCCCCACACAAAGCCGGCCCTGCTCCTCTGTGAAGGGATGCACACACAAAGGCTGTGAAATCCCTGTTTCACTCTTCCGTGCAGTGGGGCGTCAGGTGTCACTTGACCCTGCTCTCCCCCTAGCTCTGCTGACCTGCCACCCTCTGCTCCCAAGCTTTTGTCTGCGGTGGCCTGACGTGCCCGGCTGCCCCCGCCATTGTTCCCCGGGGACAGATGGCTCCTCACGACATAAAAACAGGATTAAAAGCGAATGGGGGGAGTGACATCACTACCCAGCCAGGGATTTAATCCATGGGACCTATGGGGCTCCTACCAGCATGAACTATGACGGCAGTTGATTCTGCTCACTCTGAAGAAGCAGTCTGAGTTTTGCAGAACAAAAGGCATTTCTTTTGAAACATCTAATTGCCACTGTCCTAATATTCATAGCCTGTTACAGCTGTTAAACTAATCTGGACAGATACTGCCCTGTCACCATCAGTACCATCATGAGTTTAGGAATCAAAGAAGCTGATACCTACCCTACTTCTTCCTCTTGCTGTAGCTCAACTGCAATAAATGGGTGTACAGCCGATTTGTTTATTTTTCTTTGGTTTATGATTGAGGAAACACAAAACCAAATATGTGAATTTTCCCACTAGGTCCAACCCCGCTAAGATTTTTGTATGTATAGGACTTTATGTAAGACAGTTTTTGCAGCCCCACTTATGTCACTGGAACTAACTACCATAACACTCAAGGACAGAGACTCTTGTAGGACTTAGTTCTGGAAAAGGTTTGCTTTATATAATTTTTTTTTCCTGTGAATTCAGCTCCATTTGTTAAAGTGCTCCGAACCCCCACACCTGCTGTGAAGAGCCTCCCTGCTGGGCCTGCAGGACAGGTTCTCTGGAAAGCTACGAACACCAAACTGGGCAGAGTATACACAGATTTTGCCCAAGTTAAGTATTTTTTGCAGTTTACTTAGTATTTATAATATCTAAAGTATGTTAACTGGTTACAGTTGGGGACAGAAGGGAATTGGGCCGCTATGCATGTATAGTCCTTGATTCCACAAAGTTTTTCTGCAAGGCATGGATTTTTTCTCTCCATTTAAAAACATGTGCTTCCTAGCAAAACAACATAAAGATCATGACATGAAAATACCAATACTGAAATAAAAGTGAAATTATTCCAAAGCACTAACTTGTGAGAATAAGGTAGTTACCTGAGGGTATAATGTATGTTCATTACCTAGATCAGAAAAGCATCCAGCATCTTCATCCACCAAAGCAATCTCCAGTATCCATGAGTGACAGGGGAGAGGAGATTCCTGTTTCCACATCCTTTGCTCATCTCACACTGGGGCTGGGACTCGCTACCCACTTGCCCTGAGCTCCAGCCCAAACCAGGAGCCCGAAGCTGCTTTTAGTCACAAAGCTCAGAACGACTTCCATGGGAGATGTCACTGGCTGCTTGTGGTTTTGCCTGAAGAACCAAGCAAAGTCTTTTCCTTCTTGCATATAACCTCACAGAATAAGGTTCAAATTATACCCCTGCCAGTGCAGCTGCATAAACCAGCTCAGTCTGCAAGACTTTGGGGCTCAGCCCACGGCTTTTGGGGCGTTTGCACAGCTGGAGCTAGTGGGCTGGAAGGCATCAAACCATTATGCTGAGAAGCCCAAGGACCTGACAGATGCACTAAACTCGCACTGAGTTTTACTGCCTCAGCAATGCTGCCAGTAGCACCGGCGGGTGTGCAGTGCTGCACATATCTTGCTGCCACAGCTTGCTGGCGTTTAGCACACCATACAGTCAGGCCAGAGGCTGTGATTAATACAGATGAAGCACTGCTTTGCTTCATAAAATACCGTAATTTTTACTCCTTCAGAGTAGGACTCCTCATTAGTCATCATGTTACAACTTGCGGGAAGTTTTTCAGTGAAGCATTTTTTACGACAGAAAATGTGACTCATCAGAATGATAACTTTTCACAAAGAAGTTCTTGACCAAGACCTAAATTCCTTTTTTTTATTTCTTCCCAATAGTGGAAACATTTAACTTTGACATATTTTGAAAAAAGAAATGCTCTGCTTTCAGTTTGAAACATTGCATTAAAAATACATAACAAAGCATTAAAATATTAAATACAGTGGGAGCAGTTTCAGTGTGGTTAACTTGAATCTCCTTTTTCCTTTTCCCCTGTTTCCTCAATTCTAGTTCATTAAAATAAAAGTCTCTTACTTCTATAACAATTCAGAATGAGGCCAAGAAAAAGAGGAAACAAAGTTCCCATCACTTTCATAGCTCCCTGCTATAAGGCTTTGATAAACTCCCAAGGTCTCAAAGGTGTTACATAGCCTATACAATCCATAGCAGATTTGCTTGGGCAATTGTACTCCCCAGTTCCAGCTCAAGAGACACACACAGGCTTCACATCCTCCTTCTGCTAATGACTGGTTCCCTCATGCTTTTTTAATCTGCGGTGACAAACTCAGCTTTGTTCAAACCCCTTTTTCTTCCCCCTCAACTAAAACAGAAAGGCACGACCCTAAATAACTGCTAATTTTAGGCAGCAGAGAATCGTGCTCTGCTGGCTGCAGCAAGCAGAATCGTGTCTCCAGCCGCCCCGGGGGCATCGCTCCATCCTCTGGTTTGGTTTCTGCTTTCTCAGGACGTCGTCCGAGACAGACTTAATCCAAACACTGCTAGAAAAAGGATCCGGCGCTGCAGCCATGCTAACGCTGACTCAAGACAAGCTTCCCTGCAGGAATGCTTTGGAAAGCCTCTCAGCTGTCGGTAAAGGATAGCGCTCCGAGGGCAGAGACAGCCTTAATATAGAAAGCATTAATGAAGGATTTACTCCGCGTCGAGCAGACAACGCACCATTTAAAACCCCATGTTTATACAAACCAGGAAAGGAAGGCATTCCAGAGCACGGGGCAAAAACTAAAACGAGACGTCGCTGTATTTAAAGAACTTTGCTCCACATGTATCTTTCTGGGTCGTACATTTTTACACCACAGCGATTGCTTCCACTTTTATTAATTTCTAAATTAGGTTGACTTTCTTTTTTTTTAAGTTGCTTCATTAGGAATTATAGCTCTTGGGCTCTACATTCTGAAAAACAGGCTGAGCAGTGTTTGCATTGCAGATTCACACAGAGTAAATTAATTTATCACTTAAATGCATTTTCACTTAATTTTAAGACCATCAAATTTGCTCTAAGAAGTTTAACAAGTTGTCTTATTACTGTTGTAATGCAGGGAGACTTCATTAAGTGAACTGCCATCTTCTATCAGCATCATCAGCACTACATTCTGTCCTGTTTCATTTTAATTTATAGCAATATTTCACAACTTGCCAGCATGGGTTCTTGATAATTTAACACAATTACAAGACAGGCAAAGCAAGCAAGCCAGTAGTCTCTATTTTCACTGGGTTCCACCTTTCTTTCATGCACTAATTTCAGTCTCCACTGCTGCCTGGATGGATGGTTCTTTCCAGTCACCCGATTTGGATGGTTTCATGATGTGTAGGATGAGACCTTCCCATCTAGGGACTTTCTTATAATTCTTCTGCATTACCTTCAGCAATGGTAAAATGTTGCAGAGAGATCTCTACAGGTGTTAGCTCACAAGTCACCAACAGCTTACAGGTCAATACTGTACACATTTTTTGTAAGTTAACAGGCAATATGTGCCTTACAGCACATGCACAACATGCCCCACAAAGCAGGATCCACTCAAGAGGCTGTTGCTCTAACTCCAGTTCCTAGCTTGGCTTTTGGGAACAGGCCAACACGAAGCCAGTGGAAGCAACAAGACTTTAACCTGGTGGCGATATTTGTTTCCAAAGAAAATCACTCCAGTCTCCTGATAGATGCAGGTTAAAAAGAAAACCCCTTACTCAATAGTACTGCATAAAAACGCGGAACAGCAGCTGAAGGAGCAGCAATATCCTCAACTACAGCGTCTAGTAGCAAATGTCAGGCAGGTATCTGACTTGGAGGAGCAGCTGGAATCCCTAATACACCTTCACACTGCTTCATCACATCAACTGGATTCAGCTCCTCTTTATCTAGTGCTTCGGTTAGATGACCAGAAATTTGGGCCTAGACAAATGAAATACAAAGTTATCCTCCAAGGTGCCCTGCAAAGAGAAGACTGTGCTGCTGCCTACCACACCACTGCCTCTATCCATACAGGCCCAAACAATCAGGTTTAAGAGTAAAGAACCTCCTCAGCAATGCTGCAATCACAAACACTCTTCAGGGAAGAGGCACGAGCCAACATCTGTCCCAGAGAGCCCCTGGGACACAGAAACAACAACTGAAAATAAACAACTGGTGTCTGAACTCACAGCAAAGCCACTAAGAAGCAATTACTGCCATTCCCCCAGCTGTTCACACTGATGCAACCTGATCCGCGAGGGTGAAACACACACATGCTCGCTGGTAGGGGAAAGAGTTAGGAACCATCCAGGTACCAGCTCCTTATATTAAGCCTGTAAGGGAAATATAACCAGGTTTTGGTTCACTGTGCTCAAAGGAAAGGGACTTGAATGGGAGAGGTGGCATTTCTTACAAAAACACGGCAGGTTTGTAGTACCAAATCATCTCAAATAGGGCTCAAAGATGACTCAAGGATAAGGAGATTAGTGCTGTAGCTTAACATCAAAAAATGTCATGGGCAGTTTATACTACAGGTGAAAAAAATGTGTTGAGATTCTAATAGCTTTTTCCATTGCTGCACTGCATCAGAAAAAACATCCATTGGGCAATCAGAGACTTCTCTTGAGCATCCAAGAGATTTGTTTAAAGCACTCCTCTTCTAGAAGTCAAATGTCAAACACGACCTAAGACTACAGAATTTTACTGCTTATTTTTTAATAATAAAAAGTTCCACTAAGAAGGGAACATTCAGTGAGTATTCTGCTGAGACTCCTCTATAGTTCAATCCTGTCTGAAGAGTTTTAATAAATAGGAATCTGTCATTCCATAATGACAGCACTTTTATCCTTCATATTCTTCATCTTCTGCTTCTTATTTGTGTAAATGCCTGTCTTATGGCAGAAGTGGGTCATCCATCCTGCTGAACACATTTGGGCCGCTATCTTGAATGCAGCTTTATCTAAGCTATCTGCACTATCAATATTTCAGTCACTTCCATCTCATATTTAACTGAGATGACTCTCTTAACTAACTGCATGGAGCATCAAATGAGAAAATACTTCATGAGCTAATTTCTTTGGTAAAGATTCTCCTCTATTCCACTTTTATTCCCCAAGATCTCTTGAATCGCTAATGCACACTAACTCGGAGCCCAGAGAAAAATGAAATGCCATCTACTGTTAACTATTTGGTAGAATATATAGTGAATTGAGTGATCAGACACTTTAGATTTGCAGAATCCTTCACTGTACGTTTTAGCAATTCTGCAGTTGATTTACAACGACAAGGATTCAAGGGCTTTCTAAATGGTGGAGTCGCACAATAAGAAGGACTTTCCTTTGTTTGGTAAATTTATATAGGGCCACTATTTGCTGTCAGTAAGAAATGTGCTCACGTTTATCATCAGCAATTGCTCAACTGGCTGCACAGCTAACTAACTTGTAAATCTTATTACTACTGAAACTTGTTACTATTTCTTAAAGCACACATAATGAAGAGCAACAAGTCTGGCAACTGATTTCCATGTGTTCATGCTTAGATAAGACTCCCATCAACTGAACAGACCCATTTTTTTAAAAGCGATATTTATTATTTGCATTGCAGTAGTGCACACGAGCTTGAGCCTTGGACCAGGTCAAGAGAGCAGCAATGTTGTACAAACGCAGAATACAAGATACGTCCCTGCCCTGAAGAGCTTACAGTCTAGAAAGCTGCCCCATCTTCATAACAAGTACCATCTTGCACGAAAAAATATTTATGAAATGGAACATAACCACATAAACAACCCAAAAGCAAACCACTGCAGACATACTTAGTGTTTTAAAAGTGCTCTGCACATAATCCCCTAAGTATTAAAGAGCTTTGTTCTCCTGTGGCTTAGTGACAAATTAGTGCTTAATATGCAGATAAAGAGAAGTGGAAATATCCTTACAATTGAGAAGGAGTACCTCTTTTTCATTTGTTTTGCCCCCAAATAACCAGATCACCAACTTGCTTAGAGAATAAATCAGCACTAGTTTAACAGAGAAATGTGTACAGCAAACAACAACACACATTTTGATCAACATATTCATCAAATTCTAGAAATTTCATCAATTTTTAATGGGCCTGAGATTATTTTCAAATCATGTACTTTCTTTTGTAACTGCTGACAAACACTGATCTGTCAGCAAGTAACAGTACTTGCTATCGTAAACCTCCTAGGTCCACAACATACATATGTATATAAAAATAATTTATATATAAAGAAAATATTTTTAGAACTTCTATTGAAAAATGACAAATGGTTTAGTTCAAAAAAAGCCCTTGTCAAACTTTCTCTTAAAATGCATCTTTGAAATAACTTCCTAACTTTATAAATAGACTGCAAACTAAAACATTCAGGAGCCAAGACTTACCAAAGAACTATCTGAACAATTCCAACCCTGCTCTGCTGAGCAAAACATGGCCCTATCTACTCACAGACAACATACTCTGTCTAGTTTTAGAAATATATGTTATATATCTAATTATAATCTGTCAACATAATAAGAAAGAAGCAAAGATTAAGTTAATGGTGTTGTAGATTAACAGGATGGTTTATAAGAGGGTGTAAATAGACTCATGTTGGCTGAAAAGCAAAGGTTTTGCTCTATCTAAATTCCTCTTTTGTTCTTCTAAAATTTTAAAAACCCAAGGGAAATGGAAGGCACTTGGTGAAAGTAGTTTTCTGGGTAAAATGGGGATCCTTTCAGTTCTCCTGTGCTGGGGGAAGATCTACATGGAGACAGGCACTGTGTTTCCCAGGTCTCCAGTTTTATGGCAGCCTGCCCCAGGGCTGGGTGTATTTGCTCCCAGCAGAATTAGTGGAATCTGTCAAGCAGGTCATAGCAAGGCTGAGGACACCCAAAGAGATGCAAGGAAGTGCTGAGGTGTGCGTGCTGAGGGCTGGCGTGTGATGTATGAATATGTGTGATTGCTTGGAAGCAATGAAGTACTGTTGCTTGACAGAATTTTTAATGAAACATTTCAGCATTTAAGGAAACAATGTGCATCTTCTGGGGAAAAAAAAAGAAAAAAAGTACTTGTTGCTGGAAAACTTCCAAACAGCTCTAATCTGGACTCTTGTTGAAAGAGATACACAACACTCAGTGGAAGAGCCAGAACCATTCTAATGAGCAGCAGGTCTGCTGTTTAACAATGAAGATAAAAATAAATATTGAGCAGCTGCTGTCTTCACTATGCAGCAGACACAAGCTTTCATACCTATTTCATACTTAATGAATTTATTATGTGCACATAATACAACACTATAGTTTTTGTCTTTAGTACCTCTATATATGTATAGGTCTTTGATATATTATGCACATATTATAAATACATAATTTATTTATAAGAATTTCTATCCATTTAAGTAATCGGCCATACTTGCAAACTATATGAAGCAAATGTCTCTATATCATGTGGAATAATGCACAATAAACATCATCACCCTCAAGTTCTTGCCTCTTAATAAGGCATAGTTGTGCTAAAAATTGCACTAAATAGTGTAAAGGTAAAATAGAGTTTCAGGTTACTGCATCAGAAATATGACAATAATTGGACTTTTAGAATACAAAAATTAGATATTGTAGTCATGCAGTACTACATTTTGCAGGAGTGGATATATAGAGAAAATACAGCAATTTGAAAGACTAAACAATTAAGTTTGTAGGCGACATGAAGTAAAAAAGCCATTAGTATAAGCAAAAAAAAAAAGCGCACCTGCCCATTCTCCTGCATACCTTTCAAATGCTAATGCTAAAAAAAATCGTACTAGAAATTATACTACGAAAATAGCTTCCTATCTTGAGCTGCTATGTGCATTTACTATCAAGGAGGTCATTTGGAAAGCAGGAATCTGGAGCTGTCTACTGACAGAAGAAAAATCATCTTTCTCTAAAGTGACTTTAGCAGAATTTTATTTCAGTTAGCATTGTTTTTTTAACCAAGAGGGAAAGTACTGAAGTGCTTTACATCATTCAAAATGACAATGAATGAGGCTGATTTTTTTCCTTTGATATAGACTTTGCAAGGGACTTCCTTGCTTTACCACCTCCAAGATGAACTTCTTTCATGACCCTGTTCAGGATTAAACCTTTAACATCAGCTAGAAGCTCGGCAAGACCCAGCCATAGCAACCAGCATCCTTAGTAGCGACAGGATGCTCTAAGCATAGTGTGCGCTAAATCTAGTGATTCCCCATCAACACTGGGAACTTGGCTACCTGGCTGAGTTGCTCAGAGTTGAAGGATGAGCTAGGTGAAAGTAACCAGGCAAGATTGGTTGGGAAGTTTCATTCCAGTCGCAGATTATGCTTGGATTCTGCTGTGGATCGCGTCCTGCATTTCTAGTTTTTGTAGAACAGTAGCTGTCACAGTTGGGTATGCAAGATAAATTATTAAAAGCAATATATAAATAACTATGCCCCAGAAATATTCATCTTACACTACTTTAGGCAAGCCTTTACTGATGGCAAATTTCTGGGAAAAGTAACTTGCTTTCTTATTTGTCTGTAAAGTGCCTAGTACACACTGGTGCTTTTGTAGAAAACAGATATTAATAGGAAGAAAATATCTTCCTATTAGAGACATTTCAGTAATCCTCAGGATATCTGTGAGACGAACACATACTTGCTTCTTGCTGATGGAAAGCAAGTGACAACTGAAGGGAGCAGGGTGGTCTAGGGAAAAACCCTCTGAAGCATCCTCTGAAAAAGCTGTCTCATTAATCTTATCTTCTTCTCTTCTCTTCTCTTCTCTTCTCTTCTCTTCTCTTCTCTTCTCTTCTCTTCTCTTCTCTTCTCTTCTCTTCTCTTTCTTTTCTTTTCCTTTCTTTGTTTGTTTCTTTCTTTCTAGTCCCAAGATTGCAGCTTGGCCTGCATCAACCATGAAGCCAGGAAACTTCCGCCCCACTTTTAGTGACTAGAAACGCTCAATTCAGTAACATCATGCACTTAAAGAGCAAAACACTCCCTGCATCATTTGTTTCATTTGTTTCTCCCACCACTTCATGAAACAAGCCAGGAGCTATTTTTAGTCTGGCTCTGTTTATGGATCAGTCATGAGACATCAGTGGCTTTTCCTAACTCACTGCTGACAGGGGGACAATGATGAGACTGAGGGCACTAGAGTCTTAAGCTCATGACTCAGGACCCAAGCACCACACAAGAGCAGGCAGCAGCTTAAGCTGGCCTCTTCTCCCTCTGCTTCCTTCAGGCTGTCTTTGTTAAAATGCGTAATTTGTTGAAATTGACCCTCCACATGCAGTTGGCATTTTCAACGTTAAAAAAAAAAAAAAAGTGCTGTGCTGAAAATTTCCCTATGAACTCAGTGATCTGTGGTATTTCAAATACTGGTAAACTCTGTACTTTCCTTCAGCCTCCTCTGAGCGGTTTGCTGCAGCTGAGGACAACAAACCAGCCTGTCACATGACACATGCCATGGAAACCTCCCAGCTAAGCAGCTGAGGCTGAGCAGAACTGGAAGCAAGTTTTCTTTCTTTTTGAAATGGAGAAGCTTAGACATTTATCCCTCAGCATAATCCAGAATTTAATTTGGTTAGGACCAGTCTCATTAATGAAGGAAACTCAGCTCTCAATTAGAATCAGACCTGTCAAAAATCAGGGAGTGTGTTTTAGAAACTGTTGGTCTGGGCATTCAAACCAAACCACAGGAGACCATTTCATGCATATTTCTGTGAGGAAGTGTTTTAGTATCACTGAGTATACACAACTCCAAGCAAAGCCAAAGGGAAGTAGCAAAGGTCACAAACT
>JAUBOD010000163.1:1952102-1972902 GCA_032353885.1 Nothura maculosa
GGCTTAGTAACACTTAATAAGGTGTAGAAAAATATAAAAATGGTTTCAGACAAAATATATTTTCCCCTAGATTTGACAGAAAGAATCTCAAAATTTTAAACTGAACGCCTACCTTTTCCACGGGGGTGTTTTCTTCACTTGTTACACTTGCTTTTCTTGATTCATTCTTTGTTCTGCTCAGCCTCCGGGACACTTTTTCTCTAAGCAGAGTGGCATATCCAATGTGCTCGTAGATGGGGTTTGTTGTCATTTTTGATATATACTCAGAAGCCTTTGTTTCTATGTACAATGTTATCAAGCCATCTGTTACTAGATCATGGATCGACTCAAATCTTTTCTCCCCAACAAAGTGCTTTCCATCATAGAACAACCTGTAGTTCAGGGTCTGATTACCAAATCTGCATACACCAGAAAAAAAAAGAGAAGGAAAGGAAAAAGAGACAGAGGGAAGAGTGAGAGATAGAATTCATACTGGCAAAATACTCAGGAGGCAATTCTGCTGACTATATGCCACGTTATATATCTGGGTTACATATGGAATATACACATGGCTGCAACTGGATCTCTGCGGAAGAAGCTCAAATTCAAAACCAAACCTCACTGCAGCAAATGGACTGGGCTACAGCAGCATTGAGCCAGTTGTCTTTATAAAAACACGTACACCAGAAGGACATGATTTGCTCTAAATCCTGTAGGGAATACCATCGCACATGAAAAGATATGTTTTCATTTTCAAGACTTTGTATTGGGATGTAAAATTCTGTCAAGGGCTGTTTCATCCTGCCACATTTCTAAGGTGCTGAAACTAGAAGCTCAACCCCCATGGGCATTTTTACAGGCAACAAAAAGACATGGGCATCTCCAGCAAGTAATTCAAATCCTAAGAGTCTGAATCATCCTCTGGAAGGAAGCCAGAGAGATTAAGATCCTAATTTGGGGTGGCCGGGTGGGGAATTAAATAAATTAAATGCCTTAAGTTTGCTGGGATAACTCTGGCCCTACATGGCTATTAATGGCAAGTATCATCTATATTTTTAAAAAACTGCATTAAAAAGAAGATGGCTGTAGTAATATCTTCTGTTTATAATACGTAGGTGAAATATTATTCTTGATTAAATGACTCAAAGATAAGTCACTGGGTTAAGTGATCCAGCATAATACATTAAATGTGTATGTTTCTGCATACTACGTTGCACATTCAAAACCAAACTGTTAACTGACATTTCTCCTTGCACATTATTTCATATAAATTCTCAACTTACACTTAAATTCACTTTTTGAGTCTACAAATAATTATCCAGATGAATTTAGAAATCACACTGTTGTGTCAAAACAACAGGCAGTTTGCCATAATCTCTATCCTTTGGTAGTTCTTTTTATTCTTTATTTTGAAATAGCTGGCCAAAATCCTACAAAAAATATGCTTGTTCTTTTTCAGCTGACAAAAGTTGCTTTTAATTTACAACACTTTTTAATTGGCATGAATCACTAGCTTTTCCAGCTCTACCATCTGCACAGCAACAAGAATGCGGAGGATGATTTCAGCACAGGATCACAACTCCTTGAAGATTTTTTTTTACAGCCTTACCAGCAGGAGGGTAAAAATGAAGACTTTTATTTTGTGTCTATGTCCCCCAGAAGGAATAATGTTATAAATGTTGTAAAATATCATCACTGAGTTTATTTTGTCAAAACCCAGTAGTGTCCAGGCTTCTTCCCACTAGCCCACAGCAGCTTTAAAGATGCCACGGGGGCAGCTTTAAATGGCACAGTTAAGCCAGGAAGGAATGTATTTTCAAGAGAAGCCACCTGTGAGGAGCACTGGTGCTGTAGCTCAGTCTCTGAATTTTGAATTCAGCTACACAGCAGCATCTTACTTCTTAGCACAGTTTTATGTCATTGATCTACACTGTGTTTCCACAGCATGGCTGCATTCCAGCAAGGGGAAGAAAAATGAGGTCTGCTATGTCTACCCTGGACAGAGCTGCTGCATTTCTTGGTTTTCCAGAGTGGGATTCTTCAAGTATCTCCTACTGTCACTGATGTTGATATAAAATACTTCGCTGATCCTAGAGGAAAATCTTGCTGTGCCCTGGAAGAACTGGTTAGAAGGACAGTAGGACCCTATCACCATTTTTGCTGTTCTCTTGCTCTCAGCATCATCTACATTTCTCTTGGGTTGTGTGAATTCACTTTAGTGTGTATCTTTCAAGGGAAAGGTCCATGTTTAACTCACAGCAACAGACTTGTCTGGATTAAAACAAAACCAAAAAAAAAACCTGGCAAGCAGACTCAGTCTGCTCCTGAAAAGGCACTTTCTTAGCCAAGTGCCAAGGGGCTGACTGAAGCACCGCAGTGCTTGTCAAACTGCAGACAAGAGGCTGTAAAATCACGCTGACACTGTGAAGTGTATTAACAAACAGGGCACACAGACTTTACTCAGGAAAGACCGATATAACCTCCTCCATTAAACACTCTTACATTTGAGCATCGAGTAAAACAGAATTTACCTGAGAGCCAGAGTGTAGCAGCCGGGTTGCCGCTGGCTTTCCCGAAGAATGTAAGCGCCTTCCACGCCAGCAAGGATTTCATCTGCTTGCTCCCGAGAAATGATCCCGTGAAACCTACGGGAAGGTATTTCAATGATTTACACAATAAGGCAACTAGAAATACCTCTGCTGCACAAACTATTTGAAAACTTCTGATATAAGAGTGCAGGTTAGACACAAATACAACAGGATACAGCATCAAGTGCTGCACCCAGGTATGATTTACAGATCATTCCTGATCCCAGTGTGGGGACAGGAAAGGGAATAGAAGAGAATAATCTGCTGCAGCCTGGAGGCAACTGTGCCAATGTCCTGCAGTAACCATTGAACCCAACGGCCATCTGAGCCATTAGGGAGCTGTCAAGAGCTTCCAAGCATGTACAAGTGCAGAACGATCTTCCAGTCTGGGCAAGTCCAGCATAGAGGCAGAGGAGAAAAATTAAGGGCAGTCTCAAAACTGCTTCAGTCAGTGCAAGCTGGCCCAGCTGCTGAAGAGGAATTCCTATTGCATCTGCCCTCACCAGCAACCTTCTCTGTCCATGTGCATGCATACAAGCACCTACGGAGAGCTATGGTGAACCAGACCAGACATGGGCTGAAATTTTCTATAATAACATTGCTTCTTTAAATTTGTAGCAGAAACGGACACGAAAATACAAAAGAAAAATCAAATTGTATTCTATATATAGTAAAGTTGAAGAAGCTACGTAATAGCCTTGAGAACAATAGTTTTCTTCATTTGAGTCAAGTTTCTCTTTCATTGTTGGAAAAAAGCAGTATTTTATGTGTTTCTTCTGCCATTGTTATTTTAAGAAAGAAAGAGACTCTGGGATACACTATTACCTTTACAATAATCAATACGTGAGATTTCTCTAAGTACCAATGTAGTCTTCATAGCATTTTGAATCTTAACTCCTACACAGGCTGCTGGCTGATAAGCCTCCAAGGGTCTCCTCAGAGCTTTGAAAGTTTCTATTTTTACCGCTGTCTGAAAGGAAAAGGCACTAAAAGCTACTGGCTGTAAGCATTTTCTGATTTCTGACAATACATGAGAAGTGGCACATTGCTAACACTGCCTCTGGCTAGGTTGTGAAAGAGAAGGAAAACATGTTGGATGTAAATGCAATTGTGCAGTTTTCCTGTCTTTCTGCAACTAATGCAGTTAGAAATATGTGTTTTAGGTGATCTTCACACAACTTAACACCTCTGCTTAAAGAAGTTTCCCAGATGTCCCAAGTATCCTGTCCCAGTGATTCATTATAGATTAGCGTAATCCCAGCTGAGATCACTGGGAAAGTTTGTTTTCTAACATCTAATCTAAAGCTTGCCTTATTTCACAATGAGCTTCCAGTGTGAATAATAGCCGATGCTTATTATTTTTAACTAGACTTACGAATTGCTATGAATTTACTGCTAAAGACATGTTTATGTACTGTCATCTATGGAATGCTGGTTTTAATTTGGATGTGTCAGAAGAGGACAGCATCCCACTAATGCAGGAAGAAAGTATGAACCAATTTTCATCATTTTGAATAAAGTCACTGTGGGAAGATCATTACTGGGCAAGCCAAGCTTTCCTGTGGATCTTCCAGCTACATACACCTTACTTAAGGCCACAGAAACACTTGTCCATGATGAGGTTCAGATTCAATGAACTCGAAATCCTGACCCTGACAGCAGCAGACGACAAAGCTTTACCAAAAGAACGTATGAAACAGTCTTTCTTCTTGTCACTTCATTTTCAATCCTAATTTTCTTTCCCAGCACTACTGAGCCAACTGCTTTTTAAGGACTGTCCCCAGTGGATGTGAACTAATGTGATCTTACTGTGGCAGGTTCACCCAGGTGACCACTTATGGTCCCTGCCATTCTGCTACGCTGTATGATGTCAGTAACCAGCCAGGGTACCACAAAAAGGACTGGGACGATGGTTTTTGAAGCCCTGGGTTAGTTATCTCAGTGCTGTCCTCAGTTCTGCTGTATCCTCCTGGCTAGATCCAAATTCCCCACTGGCAAAGATAATATTTAAAAATGAAACTACAGTAATTAGGGGCAAGCTACAGAGGCTCTTGAGGTTTTTGATAGTAGATAAGGATCATTAAACACTGCTGATGTATCTGGCCCTACGGTGTAAATGAAGAGCCCAGCTAGAGACAGGAAAATATTTCTAGGAATTGTCTGTTACTTTCCTTGCAACAAAAAGTGCATCACTTCTCTGGGCGTTTCAGACCCTGCAACCTCCAAAGAGGGTAAAACACCTAGATATGTGGTAATGGAGGTGCATATATTCAGAGAGAGCACTCAATATCATGGTAGAGGTGATAGAAGAACATACACAAAAGCAGAGTGATACAGGGATGCCTCTTCTCTCTTCCCTAACCCACTGTAGCCTTGACAATTAGCAAATATTTAAAAGAGAAATATACGTACTCTCTTCCATAATACTTTGGTCTGTTCTCCACCTGCATTTTGAAAGAAAGAAAAAAGAACATTAGAAATAAACTCTATTTAAAACAAGCAACATACAAATAAGTTAAGCCTGACTAT
Source organism: Nothura maculosa (assembly GCA_032353885.1). Taxonomy (NCBI): domain Eukaryota; kingdom Metazoa; phylum Chordata; class Aves; order Tinamiformes; family Tinamidae; genus Nothura; species Nothura maculosa. Next base: position 1,957,199 of record JAUBOD010000163.1, read on the forward strand.
TAATGAGGATGGCTGCACTCATCTTTGTTATCAAATTCTGCAGTTTAAAAAGTGCAACTGGAACATGACTAGACAGAAGAAGAGAAAAATGAAAATGGAACTGATAGATTTATTGATGGTCTTCCCAGAGGTACAGCACTTACCAATGGCCAAAAAAGTAGAATTAGAAGTTATCTTATGAAATCTGATCAAATAGATAAAGAATAGGTTTTTTGCATTTTTTCCTAATCTAACATTTATAGTATAAAGTAAGACTATTTCTGTTATATACCCTCTAGCTTCTTAAAGCATCTTCTGCCTATATATGGCACAAGAAGTTAAGATATAAAATTAAATAGTCTTGGGTGCATTAAGAGAAATGAGATTTCTGGATTTAAATCTAGTTCTAAATTCCTGGAACTTCCAAGAATTTGTGGGCCTGATAAGTACATGACGCTGTTGGAAATAGTCCCAATTATTTTAAAGAGCTCTGAAACAAATTTTAGGAAGGTGATGTTCTCATGCATAAACTTGGGACAGTAGGACACTTTGGTTCATTTCTCAGGCTTTGGTTCACTCTCCAAAAGCAAACCTGTCATCCTTGCAGCCCTTTATCTCATGCAAAGCCTTTGCCTTCATCTCATCCAGATTGGTCCCAGGCAGCTCTTGGCAGCTGAAGGAATAGGAAGCCGGCAGGGGGCACTTCTTTACAAGATTTCATGAGGGGGTTTGGTTGCTATGACTTTACCATTCACAGAAATGTATTTGACTACTAGATATTAATTTTCAGGTTTTATGACCTATTCATATATATGCACTCATTTAAGAGTCTTTATAAAGAGATATTTCTCCCTGTGGTCTCTCTTTGGCTATGATTTTTATAAAGAAAATATGGGCTATGACTTTTATAAAGAAAATATAATAGCACCTTCTTCATGGGCCTTAAAGCTGCATCTTCAACCAGCCAAGAGACAATTTAATATAACATATATCTAAATTGCTTAACTGATGAAAAAATATCTATGAGCATGCCTGAGTGAAGCTGCCCATGAAAATGGAATTACTGCTTAATACATAGTGACATACACAGAGAGAAACTGTGATTTCAAGACCGTTTGATCCTTCAGGATAAAACCACAGAATTTTCACCATCTCACTTGGCTTGTAACAAGGATCCTGATTCTTCTTTTGCTTAAATCTCATTATTTCATGTATAGAAACTATAAAATGACAGTGGGTTTTTTTTTTTGTTTGTTTGTTTTTTACTTCTGAATAGCAAATACCTAAATGCCACTGGTTCTTGATTCAGTTCACACTAACTGAAGCAACTGACTCTCTATCCAGCAGTCACTAAGGCTAAAATACAGTGCAAAATGAACTGAAGCCTCCAACAGATAATGAGAATCTTCAATGGAAGTCCTATGGGAGTTCAAGCACAGACTTACTGCACATCTAGCACAGCACTAGTAGCATCATCCCCTTGAAACTCCTGCCTGGGCATGAGATTGATGCAAACATTTTGGAGCTTGAAGAGGCAAGGGATAAAAGGAAAAAAGCAAATGCAGAAATGAAGAGAGAGCAAAATCAGAGCAACTGCCAAGTGCAGGTGCTGTGTTCCTGTGTACAGATACTGCAACTCAGAAAGGATATCATAGGAATTCAATTTTTATTTTTAACTACCATAGCTACCTTTTCATCTGATGTGAATTTAAGAGTTATAAAGGGTACTAAGGATTCATGTGAAAATAATCAACCTCATACAGAAATAAGGAAAGATTTTAGAGAACTCTCTGATGAATGGAATCTCAGAATGTTGTTCACATCAAATTAAATTGAATTGAATTCATATTCATAATCTTTACTAGTATTCCATGACTTTATTATTTTGCAAATGTATTATATCTCTTAGCTGGGAATTAATCTAAAATATGGGTATCTGAGTTAGGTTACATAAGACTACCAGACACAACCTTTATGGAAACAACAGCCACTCCATACATTGAAATTGGTGACAGGGAATAAATAGGAAAACTTCTTTTCTCATAGAGAGGGACACAAAGCCTTTACATTACCAAAGGCAAAACATGACTTCCATCTAGGAGTCAGAACCTGCTTCTTTTAAACAACAACAACAACAAACTGATTTGTTCCGATTATACAGAATAAATACTGGCATGTTCCATTTATCTTAGAAAAATTTGAGTCTGAGTTAACACTACTAGCACCAACCTCCTGAATGGTCTCTTTTAGAGAAGCTCTCACACAAATTAGAAAAAAAAGTTAAAAAAGGAAAGGATACAATTAATCTGGAAATACCTCCTGGAGCAAACAAAAGTACAATTACAGTCCCTCTCACAACATCTTTTTAGGCAAAAATCTGAATTTGTCTGTAAATTTATTGTCATTAAATAGGAACTCTGTATCAGGGCAACTGTAATGCCCTGAATGCTGTGTTTTGCATTTTTTCCTGCTGTTTGTGAGTTAAAAGATTTGCTCTTTTGAGAGGCAACACAAAGCCCATCAAGTCCTATTTTCTCTCCCCTCCACAAAACAGAAACCTGTGTGCCAACATCTCTTAGCATCCACGTGCCTAAATGGACATAACGAGAGCAGCTTGTCTTAAACTGGAAAGATACTGTAGTATTTCCTGAAGTAAAGCTCCAAGACTCCTATCTGCAATCCGGAAAAACAACAAACAAACAAAAAATCACCAAATAATCGCAAGCTCTGATGTACTAACCTCAAAAAAGCCTCTGCTCTACTTACTGCAACCTTCAATCCGAAATAATCATTAAGCTCTGAACCAATTTCACTGCTAAGAACACAAGGAAACAAAGTTACAGCATGCTGAAAGATCAAAATAACACCAGGGCCTCTAGATCAAAACCGGAACGTTTGCACTGAACTTGGAAATAACCCAAAACTCTGCACAATTGATGGAGCAGAAGCTCAAAGCCATCAAAGAAGCCACTAGTTCTATTTTGTACTGACTGAAGCCTCCGTACAAACTTCAAGGGAAGTACTCCATGTCCCAGATGGCAAAGGTGACTGAAATTCAGTTGGGATTAGCTTTCTGCTCTCCTGCTATGAACGCACTCACGTGCACAAACACAAGTCTCACCGGTCTGATTCAGGGAAATCTGAATCTTGAAAGAATAGACAACATTCAGGGAGAAAAGTGACAGTTGGGAGCCTAGAATAGCTGCCTTATTCTGAGGACACATACGCTTACTTGACTTTCATACAGAATGGGCTAAAAAGAAAAGAACACTTTCATCACTTTCCCTATAGTTGTCATAATTTCCCCACTGAAAAAAATGATTGTATTTCCCAGGTGATCAGCTGTTTTTCCCTGCCTGTGCATTATTTCTGACTAGATGTTTAGCCAGGGGATTGATCAGAGGGATTGAAGCATTTAATACTCCCATGCTAATAGACAAAATACAACAGTGAAGTGGATTATGTTAAGCAAATAAAGGGCCTTCACTGCTAAAGATGTATTTTGCATTCAGTGAAAATATGGTTTTTCTTAAAGACCTTTGCATCCTGCTGACACTGCTCCTGCATACAGAACCAATAAATGCCTTTCCTTCTTTGCTCTAAGTAGGAGGCAACTTTCAACATAAAATGCAAGATGTTAACTTTTTGGCTTAAAAGAAGGTATTATCATCAATCTCAAACAAAATTCCTGCTGCGGAGCAGGAATTTCTGGCCATTGTGCCACAAGCCAGCCAGAAGAAAGTCACTGCTGAAATGCACAGTGGTATGAATCATGAGCTGTTGATGAATGCCAAAATTCTTAAAGACTTAAGTTTACCTCATCTGGAAATAAGAAGCATCATGAAACAGTCTGAATCACAACTCCTCCAATAAAGTCAGCAACATTCTAATATATCTAATCTGGAAGCACACTCAAATACAAATGAAACCAGCCCTATATCTATACTGTCCTACTCCAAATGCCTTTGGAAGTCCATGCTTAAGAGAACATAGGTCTTCTAACCTTGTACCCCAGCCTAAACAACACCACCTCTCTCCAGCCCTGACAAAAGACACACCTGGGTATTTAGTTTCATTTCCTATGTTTTTTACAGTGTCATTATATATTCTTCAAGGTGTGCAGTCAGTTACATCTGGGTATAAACTCAGTGCTGAGAAGGAAATAAATCCTCTTCATAAAAGTGCACTAGCTATCTGAGATAATTCAATACACTACTTATACATAATTTTGAGGTTTACTGAATTTTAATGCCCTGAGATTTGCGGTTTCTCTTCTGACCAGCATGGCTTAGCCTCGGAATGACATACTCCTGCTAATGTACAGATTATTGTATTAAAATCCAACATCACTCTGCAAGATAGCTCGTCACAAAACTACTGGGAATCATGCAGGCAGGAGGCGAGTATGCCCTAATGTGATAGATTTTCATTGCAGGCATCAACATCCAAGCCACACCACACTGCAGATAGGAAGATGCCCTAAAGAATTCTTTCTGCACAAAAAATAAGAGAGTCCTCATTTCAAAAAAAAAAAAAAAAGAGAAAAAAAACTCAACATATTTCTCTTCAACTTAATTGCATATTTGCTTAGCCAGTGGTCAACGCTGAAAGTTAGAAACACTGGAATGAAAATGTAGAAATCCCTCTGGGACAGCAATCTGCCTGTGTTTCAATAAAACTAACACAACATTAGCACCACACAGCTATGAGTTTCAATCACTATTTTAATCCATCTATGCAGAGAATATAAAAGGGAAGGGAAGCAGGAAGGTGAGTAGCTGCTGCTGCCTCCCTCTGTTCTTCTCTGCCATCCACAGAGAGATCAGAGAATCTAGATGCAAAAGTGAATAGTGCCAGTGTGTTCACTCAGTGTAGGCAATGAGGTGTTCTCCTGAAAGAACCTTAATCTGATACATTCTCCATTTGGAGCAATCCTGATTATTTTTCAGGACTAATTGACTATCCATAAATACACTTCCCAGCTCAGTTTACATATTTCTCATAAAGAAATGCGGAATGGATAGAAGAGCTACAAGAGAAGTCCAGTTAAAAAAGACTGTGCAGCAAAAGGAAGAATTTGTCTTCAGAACATTTCAGCTTTTGACAGAATTATTGAGAGCCAACTGCAAACTTTTGCCTCAGAATTAACAAAAGAGAAGTATTAAGAAAAATTGTAAGTCCTCAAAAAAAATCTACTCCCTAAGTAAGAAACACTATACTGTACCTCACAATTTCTATAATAAAGATTTTATCTCCAAACTTTTCTTAAAAAGAAAACAAGAGTTACTTAGGTCAATTAGCAAGTCCAACTAGCCCTTTAAGCATATTATTTTACATTGATGACAAAAATAATTTAATTTGAAAGAAAATTCAGCAACCACCATTTCTGCAGGAAAATATTTACTGAATTCTACTACTTCAGGTACTCTGGCACTAAATTTTTGAAGACAAACAATTCTTGCTTTTGCCAAAGGGATGAGATGATAAAGGCTGTTAGCAGGAGTAGCAGCAATGCAACATTTATACTCCTCAGTCAAGGACAGGCCAACTCTACACAGCCAGTATGTACATGCATCTTGTGATGATCTCGTGAAAAGTGTTGGTAGTGACAAACCCATGGGGTGAACAGTGCTGGCAGTGACATAGTTTGGCACCTAACACGTCATCCCTGAGTTTGTCACTGCCGACACTGTTCCCTGCCAACACTATTCACAAGTTTGTCACCCCAAGGACATGTTTTCAGTCATTTGGTGGTGAGGGGCCATGGTGCCTCCAATGCAAGAGTATCTGGGAGGGAAACGTCAAAATCATCCAATCAAATGGAAGGAGCATGACTAAACAGGTTTCCTAGGAAAGGATCCAGGATTATTAAGTGTCATCAACTGAACTGTAATCACTGTGTGCTTAACAGGCAAGACAAAAAGCAATAGATTTAAACTGCATAAAAGAATATACATCTTAAGCTACAGTATCTAAAAAATAAATATATAAGTATAGGGCATCATGAAATCTTCAGCTTTGGAAGTCTTTAAGAAAAGAATATATAAATATCCTTTCTTGATGCAAGAAGGATCATGATCTCTGGAAGCCTTTTGCTGCCCTTGGACACCATAATCAAGCCTCATGTCTGCCTGGGGTGCTGTCAGGAGACCAGCAGGGCACACACTATATAAATAGGCTGTATAAATCACATATAAAACATGTGTGTCAGGGTGATGCTCGCCTGCATGAAGCTCTGTGCACAGGAGGCAGCAGGGAGCTAGAGCTGACCGAGCTGATCTAGTGGAGAAGGCCAGACCTTCGGGTGATAAACTTGTCACTGCTTAATAACATAAAGCAGTATGCATCTACCACCACAGCACAGTGCCAAGCTGCGTTTGATGTCCTCAAGCAAATATTTTGCTATGAAATGTACAGTGCTGGGGAAGAGAACGTAGCACTGGAGTTCTCTACTGCTAAGGAGAATATAACAGGAAAGACAAAAGTAAAGAATGCAAGGGAGTGATTTTATTAGCTAGTGTTCAAAGCTGCACAGCTCCTCCAACCTGGTGGCTTGCTTCATCTCTGTAGAATACATGATGCCTAAAGATCTTTTCTTGGAGGAATAATATTTTTTAAAGAAACCCAGGAAAGCCCAGCAGCCCTGATTGTTTCTATAGCTCTTCCTGCAGGGCTATTTCCATTCTATCAAGGTCATTTTTATCATTTTTAAGGACAAGGACTTTAACAAGTATAGAATTTGTTTGTTTGTTTGTATCAAACTTTCAAAAGAGCTGCTCTAAGGCATCTTTCATGGGAGTGTTTTTAATACAGACTTCTTTCCTATCCATGACCTTGAGCATACTCCCTCTACTCAGCATATAATAATCAACATACCAGATAAAATATTCTAAACTCCAGAAGGTAATAAAAATCTTCTCAGACAGTGACATCTGCTATTGTTATTAAATCAGAATACATTTCTATGAACATTCATCTCTAACAGGGAAAAACAAGAATGAACAAGAAAAGAAAAAATAATATTTTGTAACCTAATAAAGAAAATGATCTGTTTCTGAACATGAGCTAAAATAAACTGAAATGCAGCTTAATCAAGGACGCTGCTGCTGGCAGTCAGAGGAGACAGGGTCAGGCTCAAATGGCTTCAATAGCAGAAGCAGGAGACATCTATTTTGCTATGCAGTTTCCATTCACACAGTAAGGGCATCATTAAATGTAAAAAGGAAGATCAATGTTACCTTGAATGTAGTATGAAATATTTAAATATCCTATTTAAACAGTGCTCTTTTTTTCCAAGAATGATGTGCTGAGTCATTTAAACGAGAGGAAAAAAGTCCAAAACTGCAACAGACAACTGCACTAAGTCATATCAATGCTACTAACACTGCTTGCAATTTTGCAATCAGTAAGGCACATTATAACTGTCATACAACGCATGCCATAACAGAAGACAGTACATTTGCACAATTGCATTGGTGCTATACCACCTACCTCAAAGCATCCCCAAAAGCTATGCTTCCTAATCAGGTCAGTAATACTACATGATGTAAAAAGACAATCCTTCAGCAAGGTGCCTACAGAATATGTTTGAATATGCACATTTAGAATAATTCTGCTGGAGGCTGCTCAGAAACTTGAGCATGTGCAGGAGACGTGAGCAGGACTTTAGGCTTGTTTGTGGAAGGAAAATTAGAAAGCAGAAGATCCAAACTGGGAGTGGACAGAGTTATGAAGAGTATTTGGAGAAGATGGGCATAAGACAAGCCCTAGACAAGACACATCCACCATGCACTATAGGTTGGGTGCATATGCTGCCAGGTTATTAGGAGAACATCTGTCCATGGGGATAAGAGGAGAATGAAAACAAAAATCTGAGGAGGAAGAAAAAAATTCATTTGATTCATTTCCTGCCATTGATTTGTGGATGCTTCTGCTCTGCAAGTGGGAGTTCTGTGAAGTGAGGCTATTGGCAAATTCTGAATAAAGAGAATATTGGACTTTAGTGCTAGCTGCTTTTCTGGAATCACAGGTGGAGATCCTATTAGGGGCTATGCAAAACACTATGTAGGAGAATGTTCCCCAAATGATGACCAATGCTTCCTTATCCATGCAGGGCGGTTGAACAGAGTCAGTGCATGCTAGCTTGTCATGGTGTTTTTCCAGAGAGCTATGCATTTTTTAATGTTTTTGGAAATAAAGATAAACAGAAATTTACCAGCAAAACTTCTGCAATTTCATTTTGAATCCTTGAAATTTAGGAGTTCTTGTATAAAAACAACACAAATTCCACAGTGTTCATGCTAACTTCTCTTCAGTGTGCCGAAAAGAAGTGTATAATGGCTCGTTTTTGAACTACACAGAGGTGTGCATATACAGCATAATAGAAAGACGGGCTGTAAGATACAGTTACATACAGACAAATGTGCATATTCATTTCTGTAATTATTCATATTACGAAAAATGGATTGATCAACCACTCTCCATGCTGTGTTCTCATTCTGCATCCTAACAAAAGACATCAAACACTTCACAGTAAAAGTCAGTGAACAAACATAGAGAGACTTCATCGATAAATGACCATCCACAAGAAATACTGGCCTAAATTAGAACAGGTGTATAAATCTATAAAAACACATAGAATTTTCACCTGCATGTAGGTTTACTAATAAACTTTATCTAAAATGAGGTATGAAACAGGCTTCCATGTATTCTAGTATGAAAACTACTTAGATTTGACATCAAAATAAAAAGAACTAGACCAAAAGACTGATATTTAATATGAAAATGATAAAAGGAAGCTAAAAGTCAGCAGAAAAGCAAAATCATGCACATACAATGTAGACTTAAAAGGAAAAATGGAGAGGAGGATGAAGCTTCCCAAGGAAGCTTTCAACAAAAACCAGAGGGTTAATTAACAAGATTATCAGCCCCACAAAGTAAGCTGGATATAATTATTGCTCATTAGTCAAATTTGCCTTCTTGTCTTCTGAAAAGAACCTTTAACTGTTTCATTCAATGGCAATCAATAAACAGATCAACTTCTTCATACTGCATTTGACTGTGAAGGGAACACCAGTCTAATTTGCAAATTGTAACCTAAAACATTAGTAAATCAAACCTAATGAAATTGAAGTGGAATAGAAAAAAACCTACTCCTACTTTCTTTAACTGTAACTACTTCCTTGTTTCTCATGTATGCAGAATACTTAGAAAACTCTCTGGCCATTGGATTCAGTACTCAACAGACCATGAATATGAGGGTGACATGTACATCTGAGTGCTCCAGTATCCTGCTGTTTTTTCAGAGTGGGACTTCATGCACTTTAGGACAGATTTCCTATGAGTTCTTAAAGCGCTTTAGCAAAAAAGAAAGAAGGAAATTTTTTCAGATGTGCTGAATACAACCAAAATTTAGACAATCAATATTCTTGTTCTGCTTTTTTTCATCTACACGCATTCTGTGGAATGAAGTTCATTATGAAGATACATAAGAATTACATTGGGTCTAAACCTACATTCTAAACCTAAAATCAAAACCCAATTTTTCTCATTGTAGGAAAAGACAGTCACAACATATTTTAGTAGTCTGTGGATCTGCTACTCAATATAATCACAGATCCTTCTTGATCTTCAACTATTTTACTATTTCCAGCACAGATCTCAGATGAACTTTCCTCCTTTTGTCACTGTCTATTCAAAATTGTTCTCCAGCTCTACTTGCAACCCACAGAAGATGACTGTCGCATTCTCTATGTTTTTTTCTGTCCCTACCATAAACATGGGATTATAAAAACACAATTAAAATAGCGTTTATACTGTAACAACTTTAAGATGTAGGCTCCATTAAGTGTTATATGTATACACACTTTCATTAATGAAAATAGGCTTCAGGACAATTCTGCTCATTTTCATTAATTGCTGTCTAATGGGGTCTCTTGGTGTGTCACTGTGTGTTATCTGGGGTTTCTTTTGAAGGAAAAGAAGATATTATATATCTTCTTATTATTATATAATAATCTTTCATAAACTCCCAGAACTGACAATGAGACATCTTTTCATGGCAGTGTTTGCGTTTTTGCAGCTTAGTGATTTGAACAAGTGCTGTGAAAAATCCCATTTACTCTCATTATTTACCACCAATTTTATGGGTAATTTCAGCCTATTCGATCTCTCTACTATAGTATACACACTGTTCATAGACAGGTGAGGGCAGATGGAAAGAAAATGTATTCAGCTTGTAAAGGTCATTAAGTGAGTAGAATTAAGAGAATTCATGGAAGACTTCCTGCAATGATTAAACACTTATCATCCACTCTGATACAGTCTGCAAGCATCTTACTAAGGCTTAATTTTAGCAACCTTGCTCAAGTTTATCTAATTCTGGAACTGTCCTACCAAAAGATTTTTCTTAGCTAAAAAGACAAAATACTGTTGCATTTGAAGGCAAAACTGACAGAAGTAATCTGGAATTTTTAAAGCACTTTTCAATACTGTTACTGTTTAAATGAAACTTCCCTATGGCCTCGGAGAGGATCTCTTATTTCAAAGGATTATTTGAGGATAACTGAGCAAAGAACAATTTGTCATGTTTCAGATCAGGACGTTCTGAAGATGCCCTTATTTCAGTCTCCTAGTATCACTTAAGTAAAGAAAAAATGATTGGGGGAGGAGAATAAAATCTCCCTACTGTAATCATATTTGCTTTTAAGCCAGGAACCACTATTTTGCTCCTTTGAGGGCAGACAGAATCTTTCTACTGCTTCTGACACAGCCTATTTGGTATTCAGGAAAATGAAGAAGCCAATTAACTGACATTTTTTTCTACATAATAATATAAGTAAGGCTTCAAGGCTTTGTCTACACTAGGGAAATTTAGACAAGTTTCTCACTGTTGCTGACACTGGCTTGGCCGAAGCGCTGTAAGGAATATGGAAGGTCTCATGTAGGCAAACTCAGCAGCCACAAAAATCGCTGTCAGCTATTAGACTTTCATGGAACAGAACAGGAATAACATCCACAGGTATGAATATCTGAACAACTCTAGACAAGGAACATAAGAGTCACGAGTAAGACTCACTCTTTGAAGAAAATTTATAACAAGCCTGTTGTTTACCAGTAGTTGCAGAAAACATTCCCCCAAAGTGTCACCATTCCTTTCTTAAATCTATTACTGTCTTAAAATCTCAATTTCTTCTAAAGTCATTTTAACTTAGAAGAGGCTATTGAAAAATATTTTAAAATGAAAATAATTTAATATGTTAATTTAGAATAAAAAATAAGTTGAATGTTTTGCTGGATTTTTTTCTGTGAATGTGTCATTTTGGATCATCATTTCTGTAGAATAAATTCTAAAACATGCTTTTTAATATGACTTCCTCACAAAATTAATCTGAATCCTCATTGTATACCATTACACTTGACCAATAAGCATGCTATTGAGAAGTTATTCCTACACCTGAATGGGACTTCTAAACCATTTTTTATGTAAAAAATAAGCCATTAAAACATTGCTGGAAGGAATACAGTTACAAATTAGGTACTGGCAGAAAACCAAAGTTATTGGGAAGGTAGGATATTCGCACTACTCATGCTGCCAGTAGTGATTAATTAAAGGTCGTTAGATACCTGGAGCCTCTACAGTTCACTCAATATGATTTCCATTGAAGGAATGACCTGCTTTTACAGACAAGGTATTTATATGGGCAGAAAAGAAAATCATAATAGCAAAGCTCGAAGACTCACAAAGCACTAAATGTTCATGTTTTATTTACAGCCTCAGTCCCACTCCTATCCTGGTTGTCTGTGTATCGGGACAAATCACTTCTGTCTTCACAGTGCAGCTAATAATGAAATCCACACAACTGAGATGGTAGAACTGCCGAGATCTGAGCCAAAAACCTTTGTGACAACCAAGTTCAGAGGAGCAAATGCACACAGAGAGCATTGAAGAGAGCAGTGGAGAAGTTGGATGATAAAAATGGTGAAAGGAGAATACAATACTTCACAAGTTTATCTATTAATTTAACACGTTTTGTTTTTCAGCAGACACCTAAATTTCCTTGTGAACAGGGCAGATTTCAGTTCTTACAAATGAAAAACATCTTCCCATAAACATGAAGGGTTTAAAATTACTTCTATTTTTTCATCACATCTGCCAGAAGTTCCTTTGAATCCTAAATCACACAAGAGAGCATCCTCAGCTACATCCAGTTCTCATGATATTCATCTGGAGAGATACATTTTTCCAGTGTCACTCATATCTCGCTGACACCTGCTCTCCAGATGTTGGATGAATGTTATGTTGCATACTAAATAACTGTCATATTGCTGATAAATGTTTCTACACCAATTATAAAAAAAGGATTGAGATTTTTCAATGAAACTAACAGAAATCCAAGACTAACAGGATGCCACTTCTTGAGGAAGAAAGCTTACATGGTCACCAGAACAGATTAAACCATAAAAGTTGTGAAGGAAATGCTAATAGGTGCCATAGGAACAAATTCCCGAATTTCTCTTTTAAATAATCTATGATGCTCTTTAAAGTCATTATAAAGTCCTACTTTATATAAAAGCAAAACTGTGAACCTAATGAGAGATCTAGACATCAGGAAAAAGTTCTGATGTCCTAATGTAAACATATTTTACATATGTTTATGTAAAATTAGAATATAAAAATTAACTACATCATCAGTGTTCAAATAAGATCTTTTGTCTCCACAGTCAGAGAATATTTTTTTTTTTTTTTTGGAAATCAGGTTACGGAGACAGCTGATTTACACAAAGACTCACAATCCAAATAATAATTCAAAGATCACATTTTTAAGGATTCACATTGGTTTATATATTCCCAATCTTGAGTAAAATCTCTTTATTTTCAAATGATTTAGTAAATTAAAATAAAGAAAGAAAGAAAGCCAAATCAAAATAGAACTTTCTCTAGTCTAGAAAGTGAATCACTAAAAATCACAGACTCATTAGTCTGAATCAAAAAAAATGATATGAATCAGGTATATTTTACTTATTTTGTTACGCACTGCTTTGTCAATTAATCATTCATTTGGTTAATACAGGATGGCCTTGGCTTCTTTCTGTACATCTTTAGAAGGGACCTGAATAGGAAGTAAATATCTATGTCTTTTAACATAAGGAAAAGGAAAGAAAGGATAACAATAGTTGTAGAAAATATGCAGCAAGTATCTAAGGAATCAAGTTCAATAAAGTATGCTGATAAACAGCTCAGAATTGCTCATTTACTTCATTCACTTATGGAGATGTTCTCGTTTCTAGCACAAGAATACAAATTGTTATTTTGCTTTAAAATCACATTTTATCTTCATCCAAATTTGCTCTTATTTAGACAAGCTTAAATTTGCGGTCTAATCACTATCTGGGCCCAATCACTTTGGTTCCCACAGTGAAATTCAAAGGCACCTAAATGACTGGTGAGGTATTTCCAGCATACAATGCAGATTAACCATATTTTCTGAAGATCCTACTAAAATTTTTCAGCGATTTATCCACACTAGCGGGCATGAAGACAGAGCGCAGAGACTTCCAGTCTGAAGCCTAGATGCTGCTCCTTGGCTCTGAAGCAGCTGCCCAGTAGCATTTGAGGGGGGACGGAAAAAAAGCAATAGTCCTTTAGTTAGAGCATGAGGTGGACTCAAGAAATCAGAATTAATTCCCAGCTTTGCAATGGACCTTCTTGTGTGTAAAATCCTCCTGGTCCCCCTTGTCTTGCTCCACCACTCCCTGTCCCATGTTCCACAACGATATCTGCTAGTATTTGTCAGACTTTGCTGGAGTCTATTTAAATGGATACTCAAAGCTCAGGACAATAGTTGAGAATAGAGCTATATGTCATATTGATGCTTATGTCCTCTTTCATATAAAGAATCCTTCTACACCTTGTGTAACCACTTCCTCTATTTAGTATTTCTATTGCTAATATGAACACATGGCTTTGCAAAGAATTTGTCCCTGACATCAGTGAAAATAAAACTATTGTAAAACTACCACGATTTTATTGGCTGGGCAGAGAAATTGACACATTTTTATAACTGCAATGATTCAAAGCAGCTTATGGAACTAACTTATTTACCTATGGATGGAAGAACATAGAAAAATAAAGAAAATAAAGCAACAAGATGACTCTGCAAAATGCTCAGTCTTACATATCCCTTAATATTCTCCAATCTTTCAAGTCTCCAAGACAGAACTAAGCTCTACTGCCACCAGTTCAGGATTGGCAAAGTAGTTTCTACAGATTGGAACTGAATGAATCATGTCAAAACTTACCCTGCATACTTCAACACACAGATATGGGAAGGGAAGACACTTTATCCTGCTCCATTTTCATAATGAAACACAAATGGTTAGGTAACATACAGAAGAGCAACAGTAAGCAACGATTAATGAGTATTTGTCTAATGAAGGGACTTCCAGTGGCAGTATTTTGCATATTTCAGCCTCCAAGCCTAATTAGCAAATATTAATCTGCTTTAATTAATCAACCCTTGGAAAAATGATTATACAAAATGATGGAGTAGGAAAATTAAAGAGCATACTACCCTTGGATGGTACAAAAGATCTCCCAGAATAATAGGCTGCTGACAATTCATCAGATTTAACAAGGTACAGTAAAAGAAGAACTGACCTCTCGAGGACAAATGATTCTCTTGGGACGTGGTGCCTCTTGTTGTAACTGATACACTGTCAAACATAAAAACGTAAAGATAATTAGAGGATTGCAACATACACAAACTTTTTTTCAGATGCTTATTTAAGCTGGGAACTCCAGAGAAAAATTCAAATGCAAAGAAAAAGATGACAAACAGAGGAATTTTGGAGTGTACACAAGTCCCTTATATGAAAACTAGTGAAACCTGTCAACTAGTCAAATTGATTAAGTGTTTTAACCCTTATAACTCTTAGACATTTAACTTAGATTGCTTTAACTCTTTAGTATTTGTTACTTGCTAAGTTTCTATACTGGGGAAAAGTACACAGAAGAACTTCCTATGAACTTCCTTCCTCAGTATATAATCATGCTTCTGCATACACCGGGACATTACAACTCAAGCAGGATTTTTGAATATAACACTCATGCTTTTTTGACAGGCTAAGAAAAAGCTTACTGTATCTGAAAGAGTTTACTAGAATCTTATATTTTTTTAAGTTGTGCTGTTAATTATTTATGAGTAAGCAAACATTGCTTTTAGTATAATTATACTGTATTCAAACAGCCTTGGATCAATTTTGCATATCTTCTTAGGGCTCCAGAAGAGAAATCCGAGGTTAGATGCAGTCGCTGAACTCTGGCCCCCAGCCTCTTCCCTTCATGTATTTAATGAGATCCTTTCCTTCCTTTCCACTCAAAAGTCAGGAGAGGAAGTTGACAGACAATGACAGTAATCAATTCCAATGCAGACAGACTGTCTCTCCATAACTCCAGGAAAAATCCCAAAGGTTTGGATTGCCTCCCTAGAGAATGGCCCTCTGTATGCTAATCTTCTTGCATTTGGAAAGACTGTTGTGTCCTATGCTTTTTTCTAAAAACCCAAATTTCTAGGATAGAGCTCTTTACAACTCTTGTGAAGCTCTAAATTATTAGCTGGTAGATAACAGGAGGAAAAGAAGGAGGAGAAATAAATGTCTGTAGGTTTGATAAACCCCAGAGTTCCTGCTGCAGATAGTGAATAGAAATGATAGAGGTTACTCTT
>JAUBOD010000163.1:1981154-1996786 GCA_032353885.1 Nothura maculosa
TGTTGTGATGGTCGTCCAAACTAATTAGAAAAAGCAAAGTAAATTGAACAATGGAAGTTCTTCTGTAAGGGGCCGTAAACTGCTTCATTAGCGTTAGATGGACTAATGGTGTGGAAACAGTCCAGGTACAAAGCAATCATCTTGGAGATAAGCATAAAACAAAAACTCCCGATGATTACGTTAGATGGTTAATCTGTTAACCTAGAAAAGACTGTACAGAGCCACTCCTCAATAGATTAAATAATTCTTAAGGGTAGCATAATCAGTAGACAAACAAGGTTCACCAGTTCCATCTTCTCTCCTACAACGTACAGCAACATACTGTGTGATCCTTTCAGCTCATACCACATTCTTAAGTCACAGAAAAAAACAATCCACAGGTTATATTATTATTACTGTTTATCATCAAGCTACTGTGAATGACACCTGATGGCATACATTTGTAGAGAAACAAAGAATAACTCCCTTAAATTCAACCCAGAGGCAGAGATCATGTTTACAGATCAAGGAAACATCTAATGAAGTTGAGACATGGATTTCATGTCCTTGTTGCAGAAGAGAGGCAATGGCTCCTCCACAGGCAGGGCCCGGATAAGAATGAGGGTGCTGTTTTATCTGCCTACTTGTGTGGAAACTAGCCACAGGGTGCCATTACCAGGATTCAATAACCAGAAAAATACACCAACTTTTCTCCTTGTCTGCAAATAGGACTTTGGATTCCCACCCAGGATGACTAGTTCAGACTACATTTCAACTGTTCACAAGATAGGGATTAAATGAGACAAATCCTTCCCAAGGGCACTGGATTACCACTATTTGCCTCTTGTTGTGATCTTTAGTCTACTTCTTTTATATATATATATATATATATATATATATAAATTTTTCTTCTATTGTAAGTCAGTAAACAATGAAATTTGTCTTTCACACTCTGTCACCAAGCTGAGTACACCAGGATCACTAGAGTACAGAAGTCGCCTGTAGTAGTTTGGGTGGTTGGCTCAGCCCCGTCACAACTTCTCTCTTTGCTTCTGCTCACAGTAGAGATCTCGGCAAGGATCACAGACCTCCCGTCTGGCTTATTTAACAAAAATGAATCACTGAATAAATAAATCAATCCAGCTTGCCACCAGTGAGAAGTGCCCCATGTTGATCTCCCACTAAATTATCTTAATATGAACTTTGCTTGTGATGTTTATCACAACTGTGACGGGCAGCATGTGAAGAAAACTCTCACTGGCATATTCGTAGGTGATAAAACAGGATTCCTCCGACTGCTTGAAGGGTTCACACTTTCAACAGCAATATGTTGTCTAAAACCAAGAAATGAACCAGCTTAAGATAAGATTGAAAGCAGTCCCACAGGAGAAATAGGGAAAACAAATGAGTATCAGCACCCTGAAATGTTACAGGGCCACCTTTCTGGGGTTAAAGATACTCCCTGTGGAAGAAATACATCATGCCCAGGAGATCACACCTGGTTGGTTGTTTCAAGTCTTACCTCTACTTTATCCAAACAGACTAGCGAAACCAGAAGACCTAACAAATGCTCATTCCTCTCCCAAACTGGAAAGAGTAGAGCTGGAGAAGAAAGAGAGAAGAAGAGATGGATATTGCTATGAAGAATATTAGGGACAATATTGTCCATCAAAAGTCTGAAATATATTGATTCAGAAGATGAATATTTGTCAGAGGTAAGAATACAACTAGAAATTGGTCAAATGCTAAGCAGAAAGACAAAATGAGTGCTGAAGGTTGACTCTTGAGGAATATTTCAGCTACACAAATGTTTCTCACTGCACACTAATATAGTCATAATGGATAGAAAAAGATACTATAGAAAATGTGATCCTATAGAATTGTAAAGTGGGAATAAAGAAAAGCTGATCAGCGCTTCACAATTTTCTTTACTCTTCACAGAGTAGAAAGATGAAAAGCATCTGAGGATTTTTTTTTTCCACAAGGTTGATGCAGCAATATATTAGAAAAAGCAGAACACCACTATAAAAAGACTACTGAAAAGTTGGCAAAGCTTTAAGCAACAAGATTAAAATTATGCATTTTTTAAAGAAATCTAATATAAAAGACTGTTTCAATAAGTGATTCTTGGCAATCTTAGAGTTATTCTGAAACAATTTCTGAAAAAAATTAGGCTTATACTAATGATGCAGGAAGTAAACTTATTGATGGACTTCAAGCTTCATTTTTCAGCCTGCCTGGCTCTATACAAAGGCCATATCCAAGTCCATCTTTTTGGATATTGTTATAAAGACATAGCAATGCTGCACAATACTTCTTTAGGATGAAGTCCTTGTACTTTGGGGAGAGGATGATTTAATGTCAACATTTGAGTCGTGGTACTACTAGCACCAGGACTTGACAAGCTAAGGCAGATTTAATATAACAACCACTATGCTTTTACTGATAATGCACTGGCAAAAAAATATCCTGTCTTTTACAGGGAAAATCAGAAATTATATCACATCATTAGGTATTTCTGATTTTAAAGGGACATTTCTAATTATAAAGGGATTGGTAACATACTTCTGCACTGTAGCTATGTGCCATGGCCAATAATAGATATTCTAAAAAGCATTAATGATTCCTCGAGTAGCAAATATTTAAGCTAAACAGCAGCAAGACACTTGCTCAATGAAAGCTCAGCTGCTGAGAGCTCAGCTGCTGAGCTCTTCGCAGGCAATAGGAAAGAGAAGGAAAACTTTTTTTTTGCCTTTGGCCTCAGTATAGGATTATAAAAACAAACTGCACTTCATCCTGGAAGCGCTGTCTCAGCCTGGACTTTCTGCCATCATTGTTTGAAATACAAATTTCCCTTCCAGTAATGACTAATTTTAAATCCATGACTTGTATTTGCAGTGATGAGGAAGAACTGACCGACAAACCACCAGCTTTTTAGCAATGTGCAGATAAATGATTCACCAGATGAACAAGTCTAGCAACTGATTTCTTTCATTTTCTATTTTTATTTTCAGGCCCGATAGTTATTAAGGAAAATACACAAAAGGTATTAAAATAATAAAAAAGATTATGCAGTTTTACTATCTACAGCACTTGTGGTTTTATACCTTTGTTTTCAAAACATT
Source organism: Nothura maculosa (assembly GCA_032353885.1). Taxonomy (NCBI): domain Eukaryota; kingdom Metazoa; phylum Chordata; class Aves; order Tinamiformes; family Tinamidae; genus Nothura; species Nothura maculosa. The sequence continues at coordinate 1,984,259 of JAUBOD010000163.1, forward strand.
AGGGGACATTATTAAATACATTTTTCTTATTTTTCTATAAATAATTATGCATGCATGGATGAGACATAACTTTTGAATAAAAGGCTTTGATAGCAACAGTATTTTTACTCCATAGGGACATGCACTTTTTTCTTTTATTATTCCTCTAATAATCACAATAATATTATACAGAAGACTAGAACGAGGATGGAGATTAAAGTGAAAGAAAAATAAGGGAACTTCTTTGATAAGGCCAGTTCTTTTTCAACACACAAATCATCACTGCATTAGTTAATTTTCATTGTGTGCTCAACACTTACCAATTATTAAACTTCATTTTTTCCATCTTATCTGTACCATTAATGGTTCAAATGTAAGATGTGAATTGCTACCTTCATTTTTTCTTATCTTCCCTTTATCATCAATTAATATATATATACACAACTACCAAAAATTTCAGTAATTCTACAAATCAACCTTCTTCTGTTTGTTTTTCATTTGTTATATTCATTTAGGTGTTTTACTTGCTTATATTATAAATAATAACTGTCCTTTCAAGCATGAGAAAGAGAATTTTTAATTAAATACTTTGAGATAGAATGTTCTTTTTTATTAAGTTGTAAATAATCATACTGTCAAATAAGAACCTGTGACTGTAAAAATTCAGTGTACCTTTGAAGAGCAAAATTAATTCTCTACACAGTTAATAATTAGTGATGTAGGTGTTGAAATAGCTCAGTGTGTCATAAAGTCTGTTTAATGTTTCATTCAGAAATGTATATTGCCTATACAGAAGGCAGTATATGACAGTTTTACTGCTGAAATTTCTCTTCACCAGTACATGGGTAACTCAAATATGGAAATATACTTCAACTTTTATTTTAATGAGACACTTCAGTACAAGGCACAGAAATTACTGAACTGTTTATTTACAGCATAGTTTTTAATTAATGCATTAATTCACATTTTAGGTGCTTTCTGCAGTGTTGTTCTCTTGAAAAAAAACAGTGATAATGTATAATTTAAAACATCAAATATTGCTCACAAAAGGAGTGGAACATGATCCTGCACAGGAATTAGGTGAAACTGGAAGCCTTCAATAAGTACTATATAAAAATACAGCTATTTTTTATCTTTTGCATTTGTCTATGACAAACTTACTACAAACCTAATTTTCATCCTTCTTAAGGTCAATATACAGGTTCCCTGTAAATACATTTCTCCAAATCATGGCACCCAAAAGAAATCTAATTTTAGCTGATGGGAATTTTTGGAATGATTTCAATATTTGCAGGGAAATTGATATGGTTTTAGAGTCCATAGTAGCATTCACTCTACCTAACTTCAGGCAGAAAAGTCCTTGCTAACACTGAATCCCTTTGAAACTATTTGACTTCTGATGACATATAAGAGGCTGTGTGATTCAGAGGCTTCTGAATATTTTCACAGCAAGAATTTCTTGCTGTCTTTGTTGATGGTTGCAACAAAGACAAAATTTAATCTGATCACCAAAAATTAATCTCAAAGCTTGCTAGCATTATCTGTGTTAAAAGTAAAGCCAGCATAATTAAAATCTAACCTATTTATTTTCACATTTTCATAAATTTTAATCTAGAAAACAGAGGCATTGAGAAATTAAAATGGTGCAGTTAGGGCTCTGCATGACAGAGATTGACATTTCATTGGTAGGAATAAACACATGACCTCAGTTAAATCACATTACATTAGCAGACCTCATATCTTCTGCAGATATCCCTTTGCTTCTGGCTAATGACCAGTTAGTTCCTGGCTAAAACTCAAGACCAGATAATCAGCTGGCATCCATGCGAGCAGCTCCACTGAAGCAATTCTATCACTATGCAGAATGTGGCAATGTTTTGCCAGCCATCTACTTAAGGCAATTAAAAAAAAAAAAAAACAGCAAAAAGTTAACTCTCCATTCAGTGAGCCCTGGACTCTATGGAGCAACACTACATGAGAAGGCACATGACTAAAATAATTGCAAAACTGCCCCAAAATGCTATTAAGAGGGTCACCATAATCACAGTGAAGTGTTTCAATTAGAACATTTCTGCTAAAATCGAGCCAGCACCTTCCCTACTCTAGAAGCATTCTCATAAATCGACACAATGCCCATTTACCAAGCTTGTCAAAAGAGACAGTACATTTCCTCAAAATGTATTAACGTTTAGCAAAATACAAATTACTGCTTTTTGGTAACTTATTTTCAACGTGTCATTTTATCCTCTCTCTAACCAAGGGTACCAGTGTTTCCTTTCCTTTCTTTAAGAATACAGAAAGTGGCCCAATTCCCCTAGCTGACTACAGAAGCTCCCAAAAGAGTTTTTTGACTCATCTCCTAGCCTCATATTCACCTTCCTTATGGACAAAGAAATTTAAGTTTTATAAAGGTTAGCACTGCACACTGAGAATCCTAGTAATTCCTATTCCCAGAAAATTCCCAGTACAGCCATGTGACTTAGAGAATTTAAGATGGAATTCATGATGATTGGGAGAATACACTGCGCTTAGTCCTGGGGCTACTCCTATATTAGGAACCTTGCTGAACTCTGCAGCCTAACAATTTCGAGCCTCGGACATCAGAAATGGAAACTACTGTGCCATGCAGAGCATGCCTAATGACTTTAAGAAGAGTAAAAGACTGGCAAAAAATTAGAGCTCTGGCTTCCTTTATAGAGCCTGTTGTAGTTGCTGCAATATTTGCTTCTATGCATTAGAGCATGAAAACCAGGAAAAACAACTGCCACCTGCAAACTATGCTAAATATTTCCACCACTTCTTGATAAAAAAAAATCACAGCTTCTAAGATAAGGATAAATTAACATAAATTTTGCATTTTTTCTGTATTATGTTGTACCTACACATTTAACTGCTTCCCTACAACTGCTATTCTTACACTTACTCATGTTGATCTAAATAGTAAATGCTTGTCTTCTTATTAAATTTTAGTTCCATAATAATATTCTTATATTGCCAATATTCTTTCCTCCCTGCAACCTCAGTAATAAAGCAGTTACAATGAATATTACTTTAAAATCGTTTGAATACTATTGTAGAACATTTCATCCTCGAAGAACATATTTTATGTTTCCTTACTTGGGAGGAATTCTTATTTCCCTGTAGACGACCATAATTCTTCCAGGTGCTTTTTACTACTGCTTGGCACTTTTATCCTTGACATTGTTCTTTCAATATAATATTGTTGCAAAATACCAAAAGCTGTAAAACATGAAATTATACTTGGATTTCCTGTAAGTCTTATCAAAGTAATCAACACAGCTGTGCAAAATAACTAAAGGCTGGGCACAAGTGACAGATGGGCTTCTTTAACTACTTCTTCTGTAGAAACATTACAGTTAAAGGGATGTCATTTGGGGCAAACCTCACGTTTTTGTGACACTGTGACCATCAAATCAAAACACGTTCAAAACAGCACTGAGGGGACATACTGGTAGCCTCAGATGTGCTAGTACCCTAATGGCATTGAGCAGACGGACAGAATTTAGCCATCCTTACAGTGCAGGAGAAAATGCAACTGCAGTCCCATTAATATTCTGATTTTACAATTTGCAATTTTTGAAAGATATATTTAGCACACAAATTCTGCATTTATGTATTTCAGGATACATGAAACTTCTTTACATGTGGTAACTAAATGAAGTGAAAATAAAATCATCTCTAGATTAAAAATTTTTGAATGCACAAGCACACATCAGCTGCCTTTTTTGAAAAGCAAAACAAATGAAGTAAAAACCACAGTATTTCTCAATAACTTTTTTGGAATTGTTTTTCATCTTTGTAGAAGTCACACGGAAAATTTGTTTCTTAAAAGATTATTCCCCACATATCTTGCAGAGACACTCAGAAAATTGTAAAGCCAATACTTAAAAGCTCATCTAGAGGATCTTTGATCATAAATTTAGTTGAGATCACAGTACAAAAAAGTTCTCTTCCTTTGAGTTATTTTAAAGATATGCACAGATGCTACAATCTTGAATAAACCCTCTGACTCATCCCAATAAAACCCTTCATTTTAAGTCAGTTAATTATGAATAAGGCCATGACTTTGACATAGTAATATTTAACATATCTCACAGTGGAAGTACAGGAAAAAAGATTAGCGATTGTATTTGCTATAGGCAAAGAGCAGTTAAGCAACAGCCAATCAATGTTCAATGCAGTATCAATAATCAAGGTCACTTGCTAGTGTGACTTACTTCTTCAGAACAATAAAGTTTAGAAGCAAAATACCCTCTTTGCTTGCTTTCTGTGCTGGTCAACAGCACAAAATAGCAGATTTTGCCAAGTTTCTGCATTCCTAGAGCATGTATAAAGACTGTGGAGAGACCAACAACTATGCACATGAAAAAGACGTCAGTTGTGTCCTGGTAATGTAATGAAGAAGAGTTTGCTCCTCTGATGAAACACTAGATTTCATTTAACAAAATATGTTTCCCAGTCATTTTTTTTTATTTGCAAAGAATGAACATGCATATTCATGTTCAAAGATTCAAAAGTTGCCAGAACAGTCAGAGTAATGTTATTTTGGAGCATGGAGAAGGGAAAATGAAGCAAACTCAAATCCATCCACCAGAAAGAACCAGTAGATCTCCAAAGGAATATGATGCATTTTTTAAACTAAAGGAGACGGTTTGGGCTAAGCAAGAACTGCAAGTCTTGGTAGTAACTGCCATTGTGCACCTAGGGTAGTAATTGCCATTGTGCACCTCTGCTCTAGTCTCAGGAGACAGACAGGCACACTGGGACTGGGTAAAACCGTGACCTGGTATTCCAATTTCCAACAGCACGAGAGCTAGGATTATATCTCATAAAAGACAGGACAAACACAGGTGTGAGGAAAATTGTTAAGATTTTCATACTTTCCCCATAAGTTTGTTGTAACACTCATCAAAACATATCACTTCAGATTATTCTCATAGCTAAGTTTCACCAAAATATAGATCTTTTCAAGGCCAAAGTTTTAGGTTGTTTGTGCATTTATTTAGCACTACTATGGGTTTGTAACTAATGGCTGAAACTATGTTTTCCTTCAAATCACTCCAAATGAAGACTAAGTTTTCGGCTGTTTTCTTTTTGCTTCGTTTCATCAGCATTATTTGATGCTCACAGCAACACGGTGAGCCCTATGCCAGCTTCACGCCCCAGGAACTGTAAAAATATTGGACAATTATAAAACATTCATTCATTTTCAATTTCAACTTCCTCTTGTGCTTGTTATTTGCAAGAATAGCTAAAGATAAACCAGACTGAGAGAGCCAATATGCTCACGACAGCAAAAAAATAGACTTGCTTATTAAAAAGGAGTACATCCCAAAAGGCAAGTACAGTAATACATAAAACCAATTTGTAAGATAAGAGCCAACCACACCACTTACTACTGCTGTCTGATAGCATTCAACATAGCTCGAAATCCGTTAATATGCTAGGTAATACAGTGCAGGTATACAAAATTCATTCTATTAATTTCTACACTAGCAAAATCTATTGAACATGGAGAATAATTATAAGGCAGTCCAATCCACTGGTGGAAGAGGCAAGCCAAAATCAATCTAAATATCAGAAAATAATTATCGCAGGAGACTTGCACTTCCAGGGAATGCCTATTTTTGTGTTGGGAAGAGCACACAACTCAGAGCTATTCAGAGAGATCTTGACAGCAACTGTAGCTCAGCTCTACTGCTTATCTTACTGCATCATCTATACAGAATATCCACCAGTTTCCAACTAACTTAGCAATACTACAGTTCATTTTTACAAGTTAGCTGTAAATGCTTCTTTTATGGCATTTAATTTGAGCAACAGACAGTGCTTGGAAAATGCTTATGCGTCTCAGATCAAAAGCTATTCAAATTTAAATGGTTTTATAGAGTAATAATATTTAATTTAGATTGGCCTAGTAAGTGCTGATAGCTTAGTCAGATTAGGTGGAACTCTAAATGCAACAGGAGCAAAGTATTTCATTATCATTAAAATATTCCCATTGTGGAACCCCAAATCGAGTTTGGTGTTGTGCCCAACTGCTAACGTGTATGGTTTAAAAATATAACACAGCAAGCACTGACCTAGAAGTGTTTGTGATTACAGTGCACAGCAAGCATCCGACAGATAACAACGAAAGGGACAGCAGAGCAAAAGGGGAACAGAAGGGTTATCCATGACAGATTAGTAGGTATCAGTGGCAGTGCATCCTCCCCAGCCTAGGTTCATCCAGATTTAGCATAGCAGATGATATTAAAAAAAACCCCAAATATAAGAACCATGCAGCAGCACGTAAGCACACTGAGGAGAACTCCACCTGATTTATTATCTTATTAGGAAGCATCATTTATAAATGTTAAGAAAAATGTTGGAGATTTAGTTCCTTCTGTGAGCATGAGAAAAAATAACCTCAGTACGTTTATGATATATTTTTATTGAAGTGACATACCACATAAGTAACAAAATATCCTGGATCAAGGCTTTTTAATAACTTATTTCTACTGAGCAGTAAATTATTCAAAAGGAAATTGCAGCTCACATGGAGAATATCCTTCCCTGCTTAATGTGCATGAGGCTGTGCTGTGTTCTCAAAGACATGCCTGTAGCCTACTGCTTAGCAGCCCAATTTCAGTACATCGTTTTATCTGATGCCCGTCACTTTACTTACACTGCCGCTGTGTAAAATCTAGTTCAGGGTCCCCAACTGGTAAACATTTTCAATAGAGAAATGCTTCTCTCTTTTATGCATGCTGTAAAATAATCTATTGCTTAGTAAAACTACATTTCCTCCCAGTTTCTTGCTCATTTAGGTCCAAAAATCAGTCCCCACTGGAGTGAGCAGGCCAGATTTGAAGGCAGTCATGTATATCTGATGAGGCAGCGCAAGGCGCTAGTGGTGCCATCAGCCATTGAAATTCAGCAGAAGGCTGAGTTTTGTCACAGACAATTTATGGTGACATAGCAGTTGGCTAAAAGGAGATTTGAAATGTGAGCTTCCATCTAATGACACTACCATGGCCATGTGCAAAGGCGCTGATGAAAAAGCAAAGAGAGGTGGTGCTTCATGATCATCAGCTGCAAATCACAGCACCCCGAGAAATGTTTCTCAGAGTAAGGAAGATTTATAGGAATGCAAGTCTCAAAACACTCACTTGAAAATGCTCCAATGGTTTCACAACAATAGAAAAGAAGATGACTGATTAAGTGCCAAAGTGGTTTGCTGGATGCCACCTTGGGAGAAAGCCTTTGAAGAGTTTATCACTTCTCTTAAAGCAAAAACAGGCTCAACTTTTAAGTGGCAGCCCTTCAAAATACAGGGGTCCCTTTGCACCAGTTCTGACTGTGATTTCAAAGCTGTGAGGATGTATTGGCCTAGCAGACAGCATAATTTTCACATATCCTACACCAGTGCACTACATCCCCACACCACTAGTTCCGCCTCTCAATCACTGTCTTTATTGTCTCCTGCCCATTAGCTTACAAACCCTCACATGCTTTATTTAAAAGATGGTGCAAAATATGTATGTACATCCTTTGTATTTATCAGAAAATAAATGCAAGGAGGAGTCAAACAGCATAAACAGTCCTAAAGGGACATTTAGGAGGCAGAAAATAAATGCAACCTACAGCCAAGTGAAATTCCCTATGATATTTGAACATGATAAATATTTCAGTATTGAAGTACCAAACTTTAGCTGATAAAACTATTATTGCTTCATTGATTTCAGTAGGGCAGATATGATTTATTACAGTCAGAGCTATCTAGAATTATCTGCAAGTGTTCTGAGCTCAAGAGGAATTAGCCAATGGTTGTGGTGTTAGTACAACAGACCATGCTCACATTCCTCTAGTAATCTTGGTATCAATAACTGGAATGTACTTTCACACCGAAGAAACAAGAGTTTACAGTTTAAAAATGTAATAATACTATTCATGTGCTGTATAATAGCAACAAGAGCCTGTCGCTTGCTGATCTGTCCCTGATGGTCCAGAAGTCTTGCTTTCCAAAAGGCATTTGATTTTTGTATCCATGCCCAGATTTGCAGAAGTATTCACCTATGTCAGAATTTGCATGAACCACTGAAGTAGTAAAGATTAAAATGACCTACAGAACTGCAGCAGTATATTCCTGAGCTTCTCAGATCATCCGTTGGATGAATGTAGATTCTGCTGATCACTGAAATATCTAGACTGGTAAGAAATGCAACTTATTCAATCTCTTAAAAATGTCAAGCAAAAAAACTACCAAAATTTCAGGCAAGAAGCAGCATTAAGCAATTTTAAATTCTAATTCTGCTCAAGACCAATTCTGTCCCCACTAAATATTGTGAACACAATCTCTTCTCAAAACTGAAACCTCTACAGACAAAGATATAAAAACACAATAAAACACAGCAGCCCACTGCTACAGGATCAGATTTTTAAGTGGATCAGTAAATATATTTAAGTTTTAAAGGTTCATCAGGATCCTTCTCAATATGCTCATATGCATTTACCTGCATACATAGATATCCCAGTCTACCTTTTCTATGCTCTACATTCACTAAAATGCATCTTTTAGTGGATTTTTGTCAAAAGCATATACAGAATGTTCAGGACCCTTTTTCCTTCCTGAATTCCAAAATAAATTCCATGTTTTAATCATTTTTTTATTCATAGTTTCCCATGTCCAGCCAGACAACAAAACAGCAATGACAGCAATCCAGAAACCTATCTGGAAATCGTACCTTGATATTTAGGAGTGGCAAAGTATGGCTGTGCAATTAAAGGATAATAAGGAGACATCAGACGTTGTGTTTAATTTCAAACCCTTCCATACATTCCCTGTGTTACCTGGAGGCAGAAGCACAAGCTTTTTATCATTTCTATCTAACTCTTCATGTCTGTAACAGAGAAAAACAACATGGCCTTTCTCCCAGCCTCTCAGAGGCTGAAACTTTCCTGGATTTGAGCTACCTTGCACTGAGCCCATTCAGTGACAGAATCCTGATTTTGGAGCTGGCCTTTAGACAATATGGTAAAGTGAACAATAAACACTACAGCTATTACAAATAACAGAGGACAATTCAAAAACAAGCCATTCTGCACGCTGGAGCAAAGCACGGGTAGAGTAGAAAGAGAGAAGTAAACAAGTCCAAGGTCCAGTGCATAGTTCAGTGGAGTCAATACTTCACATCTGACAAAAGCAATGCTGTTGGGCTGGGGCAGAGAAATCAATTTAGTTTTTGAGAGCATCCTCCAAGAGTGGCAGGAGGAAGGCAACTACTACTGCGTTATGTGCCAAAATGTGTTTCAGGGCTTCTCCTCCAACATCAGCTGGAGATCACAGGTCTGCAGTGAGCAGGGGCACTAGGAGTCTCATGGTAGGACCAATGACCTTAGCTCCACTGCAGCATAGGGAAGAAGTTTAGGGACATGGAAGCAGAAGGAAGAACTCAGGAGATCCTGCTTGAAGCTGGTTGCATGTAAAAAAGTGATAGTCATAGCTCAAAACACTAAAAGAAGAGGTAGCAAGAGAGAAAATAGCCCACCTTGGCTCCCTCTCAAGCCCACTTTGGGGTCCCTCTCAGAGGTCCCCTCCTCTAGTGAGCTGCAAGCACAGCTGTTGTGTAGGACTGTATTGCAGGATTTGCAGGATCATATCCATGCCAATCAGCCACTAGCCAAGACTTTAAAGTGATTGCTGATCTCTTGCACCACTTGTTTCGGACAAAAGGAGTCAGGTTAGAGAAAGCTGTTCCTCAATGTTTATTTTGGCTGATGTTTACTTGTTTGTTTGTTTGTTTATTTATAGTGCTGTGACTGGGCCTCAGTGGGCACAGCAGTATTTGAACCCCTGCTGTAAGTGTTCCTGTAGGCTGGACTCTTCCCATCTCACCATGTGTTTCTGAGAGCCTTCAGTTCTGACCACTGAGGTGAGTATTTTCAGCCAGTATCTTGCTACATCAAACAATTATTATCACTCCGAGCACTCTTTTCATTAGCCAAACATATCTCCACACTCCTTTAAACCGAAACCACCACTTCTACTTAATGGAATAGCAATTAACTTGAAATACTTGGCTTTTTACTGCAATGCATCACTCTTTCAAAGCCTGATATGCTAATAAAAATTGTATGCTAACATAATGTATAAAATATCATCTCTGATTTCAAACTAAACCAAGATTTATTGGCTCCAGCAGCGCAATACTGATCTAGTCAATGAATATTAATGTATTAGCTTAGGTAGCAGAGTCTTATGCCATCAGGGAACTAAATCAGAGTGGTACAGAAAATACAGCACTGCACTGGAGAAAGTCTCAGTACTCTGTTTCAACAGGATTTTACTTTTACTTAAATCTGAATGCAATTCTAGACTGAAAACTAAACTGTTTTTTCCTGTCTGATTGCTCTCCACCTTCATAAGAATTTTTTTTCATTCCCTAGTAAAGAGATTAATTAGAAATGCTATAAAGAAAAATCCCAAATTATTTTATTTCTTCTAATCATTACCAATTACAGGATGCTAGCAGGAAAAATTATGCCCTTGGTTATATCTCTACAATCCGCTTCTCTACTGCTTCTGCTCTTAACACTTATCCAGCTTCTCTGAAAAATGCATATCCATACACAGTAGCGATAATGGTACATCACTGTAATAAAAATACTTGTTTACCTCAACAATGCTTAAACTCCAAAGCCTTTCACTGGCATGGAAAAAAAAAAGTAATTGAAGTGTTTAAATGTTTAAACTGCTATTGAGAAACATCCACCCAAAATCTGGCCAGCCAGGCTCCATGCAGTACTACACCCATCTATTTCATCTGAAAAAGGAAGTTTATGAAATGCAAGATGACATGAGTAACTGATGATTGATTTAGCTCCTCATGAATAGCTGAGTACTCCCTAAATTCATGAAAGAAGAGAAGTTTAGGAAGTAACTGAAGTACTGAGATGAAAGCTCCTTGCCAACAAAAAAATCCAAGTATGAAGGAACAGATAAAACAATCTAAGGGAAAAAAAAGTAAGTATGAAACCAAATCTCAACCTGTTGCACAGTTCAGGTGTCACTTCAGTTTCCAGTAATTCTGTGGAGTTTTTCCTTTTTTTGTTGTTTGCTTTTGCTTTTTTGAAGTTGGATAAGGCTATTCCCATCTTATCCCTTTTAAGAAAAAAATATTGCTATACATTCAATTCTAGCTCCATTCATTATTCATCCACAGATTCAGTATTTCATCCTGCAAACAACGTGGTATTGAAAATCTTCTGGAAATATCTCTGGTGACCTTTGTGATGTTTTCTTAAAAGAGGCATAATTGTGAAATACAATTGTGCAGCAGACCTTATACACTGATGTCTCACTGGGTAAGCTGAATTAAGGTCAAGGTCGACTGTTCTTTCGTTATATTCTGGTAGTGGAAACTAACCCAGGAATAAGTCGTAGCAGCTTGATTAAGAAATACAGTTACTGAAATACCAGATATTTGTGATGCCACTAATGTATTATAAAACTAAGAGATGTATCAAAAGTTTGATTGGAAAAAGTTCTCCTTTTTATTTATTGACTCTTTTGACAACTCTTGAGTTACTAGTATAATGTTCTGAAAATACAAATACTTGAATTAAATACGTATAAGTAAAAGTTAAAATATCAGCTGCAAAAAGTCATGAGAAGGTAAAACCTAAAAGCAGGAGAAGACCAAATGTCTATCTAACCCAAACACATCATTTCCAGCAGTGGTTAGTAGCAATGACCAGGAGATTTAACAGTTCTTCCCAAACTTACAGCACAAAAGGTGCATCCTAACTCATTCCCCTTAGGATATAAACAATTCCACAGCATAAATCCTCACTGAATGATCAAATAAATGGAAACCACATGAGCACATTTTCTTTTTAACTTAAACAGATCAGATGTAACCAGCTGCCACTATCTGGTCTTTCAAAGTAAAAAAATAAACAAACTGCAGGCAGGTTCACTTCCTTCATGCTGTGCCACTGTAGCTCCTCTGAAACCAAGAACAATTATGCTGTGGTAAAATCAGTCAAATATTGCCTTGGTGAACCAAGGCAACTCTTCTGAACAACACAACCATTTATACTAGCACGCTATGGTAATACGTATTTGCAAGAGAACATCCAGTTAGATAAATTAGTCATACTGTAAATAGCCATCAGGGATATGGAAAGCAATAGTTTCTCATGACCTGCTACATGTGTACAAAAGCAGGTGACTGAAGTGATGTAAATATTAAGATTGCATCTTCATCTGGCTGTCCTCTGCCCTGAAGGGAGGGAGAGAGAAGCATCTTCATGCACTGTGTTCCTTAACGAACACTTAACCTGCAGACACGCATCCTCTGCAAAGAATATTTTCCTCTGTAGAGGCCACAGAGAATCACACAGAATCACACAATGGTCTCATGCTCAGTCACATCAGGAAGGTCAAAGTCCAGCTACAGCTAAATTAGGCAGAAATGTGAAGGATAACACAAATGCATTCTACAGGTGGGCTAGCAGCAGAAGGGAGCTCTGGTCCACTGATGA
>JAUBOD010000163.1:2000312-2016855 GCA_032353885.1 Nothura maculosa
CTCACAAAAATGGTTCTAAAAACAGAGGCCTCCCATCATATCCCATAACAGTATTAGCACACCAAGTCACCAGACTGTATACTGGGACTGGATTTGTGGCACAGCTTTCATTTTATTTTCCAAGTGGGCATCTTTATAGAAATGATATTACCAGGCTGCAGTTGATTCCACTACACCAGGTACTAAACCAAAATGAAATGCATAACTCCCTTTAAAATCTGTTCAGTTTGCAAAAACCCATTAATGACAGGACAGGAAAGGAAACAGTAGATTATTCTCGTAACTGTTCCAAACTTAGTTTTAAAGGTAGGAGGGCAAAAATAAAACAATGACATTTGCTGCTTCACTTGGCACTTAACAGAGGATGATATCTGAAGTAAAAATAAATTGAGAAAATCATATAGCAGAGCATTGCACCTGATTTTGAATCAACTCCCATCTGTTACTGCTACTTTTTTGGCTTCAGACTCCTCTAGTGTTTCTTGCTACATCTTTTATATTAAATAGCAAGAGCCTTTTAGTTTTCTTTGTATAGATCAATGTGCAAGAGGGAGATGTCAAGATGCAGAATGGATTTCATTATAGATGAACAGATGTCAATAGATTGTCATGGTAGAGGGTCCAGAACACATAAAATCATGAATTGTTCCTGAAACGGGTCATTTTCAGACCTGAGCACAGTTAAAATTGAGGGTACTTTGCACTTCCCAGAACCGCAGCTGCATACAAAATTAAAAACGGCTTTTAATTACAGCACTCAGATCTTTCTGAGGGGGATCCTAATCACGAGGTGCTCTGCATGCCAAGCAATTTCTTCCTCCCAACAGGCATCAACTCTACTGCCTCAATTGACCTTTCCCAGCAGCTCCTTTCAAAGGAAAGGAAGAGGCCATGTAGCTAAGCAAGGAGAAATTACCACCAACAGAATTTAAGCTCTCTTTCAAAAAATCACTCTGACCTCTATATCAAAAGAATACCTCATTCCTAAATATAGCACAGTAACTTTTATCAATTTACACCCAAAAATCCTACCATCTTGGCTGAAAACTCCCCTTGGAAGAAAAGAGACTCAAAAGAAATACTGACATTTTCAAAATATGATGACTTTCAAAAGTGTCCTAACAGTTATTAGCCATAAGTAGTACCACTCCTAATACTAAAAACCTTTCGAAATGTTCTTAGTCTAATGCTTTTCAAAGTCTCAACTCCCTCCTGCTTCCCCTTCTTAATTTCTGAGGTGCTTCCACAGCTATAAATTCTCAGAAAAAAAATGCTTGGCTCTGTATCCAAAAGGAGCTTAGCACTAAATTAGGCCAATCATTGAACTTAAGCTAGTAATTGCTGTAGCTTTGTCTACAAACAATATTTTATTCATCCTCACTTTGTTCCTCAGTACCATTTGCCTATGGTGTTTTCAGCACCAGGTGTATACTAATAAATATCGCTGTTCTACAAACAAATGTGTTCTGGAATGAGGTTTAAAGGACCAACAAAAAATCCTGTTACATTGAAATAAGCTTGCGACTAATTCTCATCAGGAGCTTAGGTACTTAAGTACTCAAGAACTGAAATATTTAAGCATGTAAGATTGGTGTTTTAAATGTACTTAAAGGCCCCAAAAGTCTCATAGTGGTTATATTAGTGTCTCCAACCAAAGTGATCTGAGCACTCTGTTACTATTGTCACAGGACAAAAGGACAGAGTTTGATGGTACAGAATGATGTACTATTAATCACAATATTATTTTTAATCAATGTTTGACTAAACTTTATTGTTCTGAGAAGTATTGTCTAGATTGGAAGAAATTAAGGCATGGAAACTGTACCAGTTCCATTGCTAATTCATTCTAATGGCCAACTCTTCTCACTTAAAAGTGATGTAAAGTAAGCAAAATGAGCGCTTTATGTAGAAGACATTATTCGGGCAACTTATCACTATGATGTGTGTTCTGTTTGTTACATTTTTATAAATTCCTTTCCAAAGGAAGGGCACTCCAGCATCAGTTTCATCAATGACACACATACTATAAAATCAGCAGTCTATTCTTCATCATTACTGTCCTGTTTCTACTATTGCAGATTTTATAAGCTCATTTTTGAAAGCATTCCTCAAGCTGCTTTTTCTACTATAACTTTTCAAAAACCAGCAACCACTGCATTTTGAGATATTGCATCCCATTCTGATAAAAGCAGAGAAACACCCTTAAAGAAGAAACTATTTTTTGAATTAACACAGCTTATGCAAATATATTGTTCCATATGATTGTCTTCCCCATTATTTACATCAACTAAAGATGTCAGCAGCAATGTTGTACTTCAGGATTACTGATCAAAGCATCACCGCAGTACAACCCCAAAACCAATAGCGAAGCTAATTCTCAGTTCCTTAAAAATAAGTATTGTGGTAAATGTCATGCTACTTTTCAAACTTAAGACAATCACTTTTACAATCTGTGCTATACTGAAATCACAGAGAAAAAAATATACAGAAATCAAAATCACTAAAAAGGCAAAAACAAAGCTGATATTCCATTTAATCCAGCTCATTTCATTACTTTGGCTACTTGAAGAGTCACAAAAAAAGGCAGAGCTGATCGATTCTCTCAGCCTCCAAGTGATTCAACTGCTATGGAACATAAAGCAAAAGCAGGGAGAAGCAGAATGCAACAGAAGCGGAGCAAAATGACAAAAATGCTCTACCTAATTTTTGATTGTCTTTTTCATTATATATTTATTGTGAAACAATACTGCAGCTAAGACTATGCTATGCTAGAAGATCATACAGTTTCATCTTAGTACTCTGGGTCACCTTGCAAATTGGTATTTTGCAGATTCTTATGGCCACAGAAACCACAACCAGCAACACTTCCATTATTAACATGAACGCAGTAAAAGAACTTTCCCATTCTTTATGTAGAAAAAGTTTAAAGTTGCAAAAAGAGGTGATAAAAATATCTTGCTACAAATTATATAAATGATAGAATGGACGGTTTGTTAGTAACTAAGTCTTGCTCTGTTGGATATACCATACAAATCCATTGGAAACAAGGTTTCATTTCAACTCTGCTCATGGAACAACTGGTTCTTGATCAGGGTGATTGCCCAATCCCGGAAGTACCATATTCCTGACTCTGGAGCCAGGCCTTCCTGGCATAACTGCATCTGGCCAAGGTCTTCATTCATTGTCCTTTTATTCTTGCAAATGTGAATCATCTCCGATTTGCATACTCATGCCTAAGCCTGCAGTTAACCTGCCAGCCACATTACTCATTGTTAGAAATTACCAGGTTCATTACTTATTTATGCTTGGGCAAGGAAGATATGGTAAATACCTGTAAATTCAAATGGCATTCTATATACGCTCTGCCATATTACTGATTATGAGGAGCAAGTGTCTCTTATCATTCTCAGATGCTAAGTCAACAGAGCAGTGTATCTGAATCTGATACAAATGACATTCAGGAACTAACTAAAACTTGGAACCACATGAAAAGAAAAATATCATGCAAACATTTAAACAAAAACGTTGTGTTATAAAGGATGTTTACTTTATAAAACATATGTAAATACTTCTGTTCAAATATTCAGTATTAAAAAATGAGGCCTTTTTTTCCTCCAAGTCCTGCCTTTGTGTCAGCATCAGTGCGATAACATCTCTCCACACCTCTAAAATACTGATGACTTGGTATTGCAAATCCGAGGTCAGGTAGCATTTTGGCCATGTTCTTGAAAGAGTAGATTCTGAGTACTAATCTCTTTCATTTTAGAAGTCCCCCATCAGCTGCCCTCCGAACATCAAGCTGTTCTATAAATCTTTCTCTCAAGCTGCCCACCTAAAATTGGGATATTTAAGCTATTATTGAAATCACTGCTCAAATTTTCTCCTATATTTTGTCGAGTGAAAATCTTCACTTACATATAGTTCTTTGCAATGTAGTTCTTTGATGTCTCTAAAGGTTCAATTGTTTAGTTATTCTGAAAGCACAAATAACAGAATCAGTGCAGACTCACTAAAAGTCTCATCTTGGATGCTCCACATGGTGAGATTACATTCAATTAGGCTCTTCAAAGTGTATTTATCTTTGATTCTTTCTCAACTTTAGATTTTAGTTGCTTTGAATTAGTGGAGATACTCTCCACCATTCAATTCTCTAGAAAGGAGAGCTGAAAAGTTACAGATAAGATAATAACATTCTCTTGCACCGTCAATGAACATTTTGCCTACAACCCTAACAGCATTCTCATAAATGCAATTACCACATACAGTTAAAAGAACTTAAATGGCTGTGTTATATACAGACTAACATTATGATGTTACAGCTTAAAAACAAAGAGCAGCTTCAAACAACCATATTGCCGGAGGAAAAAATGCAGAGGGAGGCTCCTCTCAGACCTCAGAAGCTTTGAAGCTAGTAGCATTATCCGCAGGTCTAGACTAGCTTAAAGCCCATAAAGTAAACAAAATCTGTGTAGGTAAAATTCAGGACTTATCAGCCTTACCAGGGCCTCTTAAAACGATGATTTTATTGTTGATATGCCTCACTATTTTCAGAGTCAAGCTTCCTAACAGAAAATCCTCATGTGTATCACAAAGCAAAAACATAGGAAGCATTGCACAAAGAAATGCAACTAGTAGTGCTGGGTTGCTTATTTCACAATACTTTATACTTCTGATCTCTCACAGTCATGTAATCATGTCTTGTTTCCTTGTAATAGACGTTGGAGAATAAATTATAGACTTAAATGTAAATGTTGTATGGGAACATAGAGCTAAAAGTCAATGATCTATTATAAAACTGTTCCCCCTCACTGCATAGAAAGTAGAGCTGAAAATAAAATCTTCATTGCTGGTACTGTAGTAATACCACCTGAGAAAGTAAGTCAGAATTTGCATGAGTCAGATTTGCTAAATTATTATAATACAGATTACTTGGATTTTAAATTTTAAATTAGACATTCATTTCCTCTGCTAATATCAAGTGAAGCAAGTACTTAATAGCAAATGGAAATTTATCATGATCTTGGCACTCTGTGCAAGAGACATCTGATAATTAAACTGTTGTATCTTGTTATGTTATATCTGTTATAGCTTCACATGTCCTAAAGTAATAAGGGAGACCATCAGCCAACCATCCTTCAACATGGGATGAGGTTGGACCCAGTTGTTTGGGGTTAGGTTACTGAATCTGGAATCCTCAACCTGGAACTGGCACCTAAAAGTAGGTAACTACTAACTTCTTGCCATCCAACTTTAAAAAGTACCTTTCTAGTGACATGTGCAGGAGAAAATAGATATGATATATAAGAGAAATTCTGAACTCTTATTAAAAAGATTTCTAGATTGCCAGTTTTAGTCTGTCTATAACAACACCTCCCTACTGATTTTTCTTTATTAATATTGAAGTTTATTATACCAGCCTCATTCCTTAAGGCATTTGTCTGGATTATGGAAAAATACATGCAACATTAAAAAAAAACTTCCCAAACATGCAAATTTATACTACTGTATAAAACATTCAGGTTCATTAAAAAAAAAACTCTTTAAAGAGTCTTTAATACACCCACTTCTAACAGGTCCCGAAATACAGCTAATCTTCAGAAACGATCTTTCTAGTTTAAAATGTAAAACTCCTTCCTTGTCTCCGAAAACTCTCTATGCTCTCTGCCTTCAGCCTTTTGCCAGTTTAATCGCCCCCACCTTTCTACTACTTAAATTCAGAAAGCTAAAGGTAATTTCTCTTTTTACCTTTTGCCCTGTCCAAGCAGTGTTTATACGCTGCTACTTTTTATATATATATATGTATATATATATATATTCATATATATAGAACATCTACAGGATCATCGTCTTTTCAAGAGAACATACAAACTGTTTTTCACATCCCACCAGCTCCCACCTCTGTTACGGATGCACTCAACAAACACACAACCTTTCCTGCACCATGTATGGTATTGCTTCTACAGTATAAATTTTTTTGGCGTGTCGTAGGATTTTCCAACGCTGTAACAACATCTGGCCAGGCTGTTACGATAACTTATGTTGGCATTTCATCTTCTAATGGCATTTACAAATTGCTATTGGATGCTGCCAAAAGTAAATACTCCCTGGAATCGCTGTATTTTTGATATACAACAAGATATCCAAAAAATGTCTAGCCAATAAACATTTTTCTGCCACTAAATCTTTGAGAAATAATGATAAGGCCAAAATTCCAAATACAAATCATGCGGAGTAGACAACTTTCCTGCACCAGGAGATCTTCTCCAAAGCTCATTCTAAAACTGAGTACCTCAGTGACAACTGCAGCTTTCCATTGTCTAAGCATTTTCTATCAGTGAAGATCCTGTTCAACACTGAAAATAATTTATTTGCAATGAGATCTGTGCAGAAAGGTTCTGCTGTGCATTCAGCACATTCCCAAAATGCCATCTACAACCTATAACAGCTTATAGAGTACACAGGACATAGGGTCATTCCTAAACAATATCATAACATGTAAAAATTGTTTTTATCCATGGAGTTTGGGCCTCAATGGATTCTTTGGTCTGAGTTTTATTCTTGAAAAAAATGCTTTGTTGGTAAATAATCTGTTTCCTCAGCAAAAGGATTAATTCTACCTGAAGCCATATGCCACAGTGCACACCCAGGTGATTCTGCTGAGCAGAGAGCAAAAGGAAGCATGAAATCTCTTAAACTAACAGGGCCTTTTAATGATCATGAGCCTGACGTTTGCTTCTGCCAACAAAGCGTTCTGTATTACACAGAACATAGGCCAACTATGAGTAAGGCTTTCTGAAGTGGTAAATGTCTGTTTGTGCTGCACTTATCTCATGAAGTTCCCAATCTCAGCTTCAACATTATGGGCAGTATGGCAATAAAAATGAGAAATGACAATAAAAGACATGACTAAGTCAAAATATTTGCCAGGCCAGGAAATAGAAGTGCACGTTAATATGTTTTTTAGCCAAGCTAAGATACTGTACCTTTGAAGCTCTGCTTTTCCACGAAATGATAATTACCTGTTTAACAAGACAGGATGCAAATAAAGTTTACAGTCTAAGAGGATGAAGGTGTGCTTTATTTTCTTCCCTTTTTTGGCAGTTTCATCCATCTTACAAGCAACTTTACAACCGTTAAACAAAACAAGCCCATTTTGTCATCAATAGTCTTGCAAAACAAAAATGACTAATGCACCAAATAACTTGAATATCCTCACCATTTTTTTTCACCTCAGACTAGTGCTACCTTCAAAAATTGTCACTGAAATTGACCACTGCTTGTGTGGGTTGGCATATCGAAGGAAATGGCAGTGGCAGGTCAGCATCTAAGCACATATTCTGACTCATAGCTGGCAATATTACTACTTCAGGCACAATCTTTATATGTATGTGATTAATCTGCCTAAAGTGACTTCACGTTTTTGTGCATTTTCTATATATGCAATCTAATTCTCTAATACTCGCAGTGCTATTAGTGAGTCTCCATATTACAAACATAAATTCCCATGGCTCTTAATGGAATTCCAGATACAAGCTTTATTCCACATTACACGGTACTCACTTTTATCCATTAACTTTCATGACTTACAAGAGTGCACAGCTATTTTGTGAGTACCTCTTGCAGAGTATTCCCCCAAAACATTAGTTAAAACACTTAAAGATTTTAGGGTAAAGATAAAATGCAGAGTAAAAAAAAAAAAAAATCAAACAAAAGTCAGCATATGATAGTTTGAAAATTCATCTTAATCTATCACTTACTCCTCTTCCCTGCTACTGAAATGTTCAGTACTTTTCTTCCTTCTTTGCTGTGTTTTTTGCCTCTCTACAGTCTCTCAATTGGTTTTTTATTCTGCTAGTATAGTCATTTACAAGAACTTTTTTTATTTTCCTGATCTTCTATTCTGTGCACTCATCCATTACTTTTCCACACCCCTGGTTTTGTATCAGATTCTTCCCTCAACTTTCCCTTAACTCTAGTGCAGATATTGCTGCTGCTGCTGGATGGATCCTACATCAGGAGAGAAAAAGGAGAAACTGGGGAGCAAAATTCCAGAAGTTCAAACACTTTGAGAACTGCTGGGCTTGTTAAGATCCAAATACTGTGAAGTGACATGTAGAAGTCCATATTTACATAAAGCAGCAGGAAGCATGCTGGCCACATAGGAAGAATATGCACAGTATCTATCCATGGGTTAAAATAACCTGCAATACTGCTTCAACAACTGAAACTGTATGAACAGAAGTATGAAAATTATCTTGGACGAGACAGACTTCATAAAAATATAGCAATCTCACCTTAGAAAGTGGGCCATATAAAGTCAAGTAACTTTTCTGCATCATTAGTATTTTTTCTGCTCATGTAATTACATTCCGCATTCCAAATTTTGGCTCTCACATTTGCATATGCTTTGCACTTCAAAGGCCGACTTACGTATTAGCATGGCCTAGTTCCCATTGTATAAATAACTAAAGAACAGGACTCACATTGATCTAACTGCACTTGATTTCCATTTACTGTATTGGGAATTCTTCGGATTCTAGCTCCCATGGAAATTTTTCAGTTTGGCACATTCAATTTGGTATAGTCAATTTTAGAGTATATGATTTTACAGAGAAAATGTTTTACATAAATAGAAGTAGAAACTAATTTTGTTAGGGAACTTACAGATGTTTGTGGGTTCAGCTGTAGTTAAATTAAAAGTAGATGTCAAAACAAATCAACGGAGATAGACAGTGTTAAATACAAAGTTAAAAGAGAAGACAGTGTTTGCCCTGATTATTTTCAATTACTTGGGGAAAAAAAGAACTTCACAGAGGTGGAATTTTATCTACAAAGAAAGAGTTCAGTTTTGGCATAGTTAATTTTACTGGCACACCTGAAAAAGTATTAGAAGTTTTACTTCATTAGAAAGATTTTTTGCAAGTATAACACAACTGTTCCAGGAGAATCCGAACTGCAAAGGTCATGCAGGCCTGCTCAGTTCTAATAAATGACAATACTTAGGGTACTAGGGCCAAATTTCAGGAAAATATTATGGCCACAAAAGACTTAGCTACAGAATCAGACCTATTGTAATGTCCTTTGACAAAACACAGCAATGACTTTATCAGTATTTTTTTTTTTGCAGTATTTATCCAGTCTGTAGCTCCTACCTCCATTCCCTAGACAAGGAATGTTTCATTTGAAAAACAAAATAAGCCACATTTCTGAAAGAATGAAGGTTTTCTAAAGGTTTTCTAAGGATATCAGCACTCCGTGAGCATATCAATTTTTTAAAAGGGAGATGCACAACTGTCTTGCAGGATGATCAGAACACCTTTTGCTGGCAAGGAAGGCTACAAAAGTAAATAGGAAATGTTTTGTTTTTCTATTCGTACTCCTAATTTTTCCTATTTCCTATATTTCCTTTTTCCTCTATTTTTTTCTTTGATGAGAGGATTGAATTTGTGGGGTTTTGTTGTTGTTGTTGAATTGTTTTGTCTTGATATGCAGTTACATTTATTTAAGGACTCATCTACAACCTCTCTTCTACTCAACTGAACCAGGGGCCCAGTCTAGGACTATACACATATTTTAAAACCCTTTTTAAGTTGATGTAGCCATAGTCGATTTCCATTCTCTGCATTGTGAATTCTTCAGTTTCTAACTCCCATGGAAATTACTAGTCAGTTTGGTACACTTTTTAATTATTTTCTTTTTAATAAGTATGTGGTAGTGAAAAAGTTTCTACTAATAGGAACAGAAACTAATTTTGTGAGGGAAGTTGCAAAGGTGCCGTGATGGCCTTTGCCCCTCTGCGGCTGTGACCTTTCATGACAATGACATTTCAACGCAGAAAAGGAAGCCACTGTGAGATGTGGCACATCCGGCCTTCCTCCTGCAAGAAGAAGGAATGGCCATTAACTTAACTGCTTTATAAATTGTGTGAAAAGCTCATTTCCTGTGCAGAAAGCTTCTACATGGCTCTTCTTCAAGAGACAAACTGCAGCCAGTTATTTGCATGCGGATATGGTCCCTTGTGTAAATTTAAGTTATTCCTCCTCCTGGCTACTACTAAGGCTTAGATACCACTTGTTTTGCTATTGCTGTTCTTAATGATCTAAAATACTTGGGAAATGGACAACATTTCCCTTAAAATACCAGGGCAATAAGAAGTGATTAAACCCAGACAGCGAGCTAGACCTGTTATCTAATCAAGGCTTATTAAGAGCCATTACTTTATGACAATTAATTGGCAGTATCTTTTAAAAGGAGTAAGGAGGGCATACAGATGTGAATGTCCTGTAAAAGTTTCGGATCCATGTCAGAGTCCCCCATTCCAGAGCAGCATCCCCAGCAGTTTACCTGGTCCTGCTTTAGTCCCAGAAAGTCTCTTCAGATGAGGCTGATGGCTCCAGTGAATCAGGTCATGCAGAGCACACAACAAGATGTACCTGCCATGGTCTGGGTTAAGCCAGGTGCCTTTAAAATTGTGCTTCCAACCTTCTTCTAGCCAGACAGTAACAACTTGCTTTATATAATTTATTTACATGGTACCTACCTCATATAAAACTGCATTTCCCTTGTCAAAGCAAGAACTGAAAGGGAATTGCAGTTTCTTCATAACTCCTATTGGGAGTGCAGCCACCACCACCATCGTTATGGAAGTGAATAACATATCCTTCTGGAAATTCACTGACAAGCATCTCTTTGAACTGTACTCCAAACTCAAGATGACTAATGGCAAAATGCCCAATATGTTGGTGTGCTCAGCCAGTAAATGAGCCTGTCATCCTTGCCATTTCTTCTGAACCACACTCTCCTGTTCCTGGCTTAAAAGTGATTTATTACTAATCAGCTGAGCAGACTTAGCAAGAAGGAAAAAGGAATAAACTTGAACCATTTAGGAATTAGCATATACATTGCTCAAATACCATTGCCTCTTCTGCTAATCCTACTACAGGTTTTAACAGGGGAAAAAAAGAAAGCCTTGTCTGGCACATACTGCTTGTTAAATATATATATATATATATATATATATGTATTTTAAAAATCCTGTTTTTGTTGTGGAACTGCAATGGAATATTTTATCATCCCATAACATTTCTGAGCCGTGGTTTCATTTACTAGGTTTTTCTTTTTCTTCCCCACATTAATTTTTATATGTCAAGTATTGCCTTAAGTCTATGTGCATTCGTGATGCTCTGTTGGTGAAACTCTCTACATATAACCAGCAAAAATGTCACTTGAAAGACAACAAATGACTGAAGACCCAAATATAAGAGCTAGTAGAAGCACAAATGGTTGCAACAGTCAGCATACCACTATAATTCTAACAATTACAAAATTACAGAGGAGGACTAATTACCCAAAGTATGAGCTTTCCAGGAGCAAGAAAGAGAAAATTTTTGCAGTGTCAGCCATAAATACAAATTTCAATTCTAAGAAAATAACCCTAAATCATACAGAAATGTCTATTCTATTTTTTTAAGAAAATAACTAGTGAATAGTATGCTATTCATGAAAGAGTGATAACTTTATATTGCAGTATCTTAACACTCATCATAGCAGTGATGATAATTCAGTCATCATCTAAAGCAGTGCAGATAATATTTCATCATTTCTCCTAAGAATCAGATAATAAAAAGCTTTTTTTTCAAAAGCCAAATGACCTATTTGCAATAGTCTTTTCCGCTGTTTTGGACCTTTCTGCACAGCACTTTTCAAGAGATTATACAAAGTTCAAGTTGGTGGAGTAGTGTGAGGGCACATAGAGCTGCATTTCTCTCTGCAGCTGGTTGGTTTGCTACTAAAAGCAATGTATAGCAAGAGAACTACAAATTCAAATCAGTCTCAAAATATATGAGTTATTGACTCAATATTTCCTACATAAATTTATAATTCACCCTCTTTTTAGTTCATTTCTAATTTATTAAATGTATATTTATAAATTATTTGCTTAATAGAAAATTTCCTATCAAAAAGTTAATATGCCAAAATGGATAACCTTGAAATCCCTGACACAGCTATCATGTATCTGATTAGAAAACCCCTTTCAAGGGAAAGATGGTATTTAGCTCTGTTTTCTCCTGAAAAATACTTAGTATTACAATCTCACATTTCATGCCTTAAATGGCAACTGTGTCTCAAAAATACTCTTATATATCCTGAACCAAACATTTCAGAAAATACAGTAGTTTCCCAAAGGTTAAATGTAGCTTCTTTTTCTCAAAAACACTACCCGCAAGTCAGAAATTTTTTTTCACTGTATTTCATATATAATAAACAAAAAAACAATATTTGTAAAGAGAAGTTTTAAATCGCCTGATACCTTTTCAACAGTTTTCTCCTGAGAAGAGTCAACAAAACTGGCTTTAGATTTTTCACTCCACCACTAATTTTTCTGGGATAGTGTTTACCATGTTCTAGCCATACACTTAAAAAACTCTATCTGCAAAGTGGGCATATGGATTTGGACCTCCCAGGTCACGCACCTGAGTTAAAATGCTGCGCCTGCAAATGCTTTGATAGCCTTCACTGAAATATACCTGCAAACTGCTACTGCACCAAGTGACAATTTGTATCAGTGTTGAAGTGAGAATAAAGACACAATTTTTGAAGGCAAACTCACTGGTGGGTATTCACCCCAGCAGATGGCCAGCTCTTCCCTGTGCAGGGAACTGGCTCCTCCAAGGCCACGTGCCTGCCCGCTACAAAGCTGCAGTTCCCGTGTCCCTTTGGGCTAAATATACGCATGGACATTTATCCACCCTTCAGACATTTCCTCCTCAGATCTGTGCCTCACTGAGCACGAGGAAATGTATCTGGCCACATCCTGTCCCTCCCTGAACTTACCATCCTTTACCATTTTGAGCCTCTCAACCTAAAGAAAGAGCAACAGGCACTAACCAAGTTATGAAAGCTGCAAATTCCATCTCTCTAGTTTTCAAGGCTCCTTCTCTCTGGTTCTGTCTCTAAAGATGACGCACAAGACATGGAGCAGTCTTGTTCATGTTGCAGAACATGTTGCATCCATCTAAAATAGCCTGAATGCAGTTAGAGAGTTTCTTGTTTTAGAACTTTAAACTCCAGCTTTATTTCCTATGGCTCTTGTTTTTTGAGAAGAGAAGCAAATGTTGATTATACCTGTATAGCTCAAAGATAAATTCACAAACTAGGCATTCACAACTGCTTCTGAGGAGAGGAATAAATTGTCTTTCCCAGCCAAAAATGACCATTAAAATGGTGGCTGCAGAATGACTTTGGTATTCTCTTTGTTTTTAAAAGGTGATTGTGGAGGTATATGGAAAACCAGCCAGGTGCAGCTACATAATAGGCTTATCTTTAACTTTTTGCTAAAACTCTCTGAATGTGTTTGGTCTTACTACTGGATATACCTAATGATAAAATGTAAAGTTTCAATACTGTTCTGGGATGTCTGAATTCAGCATCCAAAGCCAGCACTGTTAAAGGAATGGATGTTCTGAGGATTGATGTTCTTCCTTCTACATAATTTCTACTGAAAATTGCCTCCCTGTGTCTGAGTAAAGACATAATGAAAAAAAAATGGCTGGGACTCAGCTATGGATGATTTTTGAGGTAAAAGAGAAATCATTTTAGTATCATGCCAATACATTACCAAACAAAATCCACATGCTGCATAGCAGTAGCAAAAACCTGAATCAGTCCCAAAACCCTTCAGCCTCCAGGGCAGATTGATTCCGAGTGCCCAATTAGCAAAGGATTTAATGTTCAAGCTTAGTATCAAGTATGGACATAATGTACTGATTAGGCCTACATGTTGCCTCAAACAAACACAATTTCTGCTGAATACAACAGGACCTCTGCGTAAGGAAAAGAGGAAAGGCTGTCTCCAAAACAAATTCTAGTGTGTCAGGGCAATACTACGTCTGAAAGACTAATCTCTCTTATTCCTATAAAGCTCATTTCCCTGTTCAGAAAATTCTGTCCCACTTTTTGAGGTGTTTTTGGCCTGGGTGATATAACAAAGTTAATATTCTATCCATAAGGCTTTAGGAGCTGGAGATGCAGAGCATTTAATGCTATTATAGATTTATCAAAAGAAGCTTCTTTCATTCATTTAAGGATCAGAAAGAAAGCACGTCTAATCCAATGACTCTTCTGCCTAATTTTAGTAATGGAGATCTAATTTAATTTTAGAAATATAGATAAAAGGAACTTCAAAATTGAGACACATCAGCAAAGGTGTTGTTAGGAGCACTGCAAACAATTGCCTGTTTTATCTGTCACAAAGACTTCTCTCAAAATATCTTCACTGAACCTGGTTTCTTCAAGAGCAGGCAAATGGTGTAAAAACACAGTTGCAGCTTATGCAGAAGGACATCCTTATGTCCTGAGCTTGAAAGAGGGCAGGAGCAAGTACCTCACTTGAAATAACTCATTAAAAACTCATCAGTTTCCTGATGGAAGAAGGATGCTGTCCATGGGAACAAATCTAAGTGTCCCTTCTTACCTTCCACAAGTCCACTTGCAAGAGGACCAACACCTTCCCACCAGTCACTACCCTCCCTTAGCAGAAGTGTTGCAGCACAGAAGCAGTTGTCTGCAAATGCCAACCTCTAACTCAGAGAACGGCAGTGCTGGATTCACCATGATACTGGACCAGCTCTCAAATGCATCGTGATGCTTGGCAGAGCACTTCACCATTGCTTTTCTGACCTAACAGGGCAACAACTGTCAGAACTGTTGAGAAAGACACATGTCCGTCCCTCAGGGCGCTCGTGGGCTTGGCCACATGTACCAGGACCTGTGACCACCGTGTGGAGAACGTTCACAGGCCATTGCACTTATAAAGCTTATGAGAAATTGTGTGTATTTGTATATTTGCTTTTTCTCCCATCTATGTGTTTGGCAATACTCACCCAACACTGTGCAACTGTAACAGCCAGTGTTAGTTTTGCTTGTGAATTTTTTGGCTACCTGTACCCATCTTCTGCATTTATCTGAAAATTTGTTCTAATTCACTATCCAATGCCATCCACTTGGTACTATCTGAAATGTCACAACAAATGAATTATGTTCTGCATTTAGGCATTTTGTATCATAAAATTTATGATTAAAAAAATAATAGGCACTCGCAGCACCCAGTCTATTTCTTAGTATGCTCAAGCTTGTAACTCATCAACAGAAATACTGCCTTGATGGTTAAAACCTATAAACTTTTTTTATTGCAGCAAGTAAGATGGAATTAGGTCTATTTTGTAGCACAGCATTCATCAAAGATAAAGCCACCAGTGCCCAGAGAGTAGCAAGACAGAATCTTGAAGCCCAAATAAAACAACATCCTAATAAACAAAAATAGTCATTTTTGAATGTTCATGTGTTTCAGATATATGTATTCACGTATATTTCAGTTACATTAGAACACAGATAAACTAAGGAAATTCCTCTTGGAAGTCATATGACAATACACAATCCAATTCAATAATGCACATTACAAAACAGATGTAAGAATCATATTTTATACTTAAAATTTATTCACATTCTTTTGAATGTACAAGGGAAAGGAGCAAGCAATGCTACAATGTGGATTTTAATTTTTTATACTTCAGTGTAAAAGAATCAGTAGTGTTTTTCAAACTTGCAGAAAAGAAACATGGACTTTCCACTTCCCTTAACTCCTGCTTTTAATGATTTTATGCAGTTTCACTAGCTCTAATTTACTCAAGCTTAATCCTGACAAGTCAATGGTGGCTAATAAGGAAGGCCTAATGGGCTTAATTCCCTTTCTTTCTGCTTTTAAACAAACAAAAGCTGCAGCTTGCTTCCCTATCTCGGCAGCGGGGCTGTGTGGGGAGGGACGGAGGGCGCTGGCAGCCCAGCACCACGCAGGGACACAAGAGCGAGCGGCAGATGGGAAACTAATCCCTGGCAACCTCCTTCCTTCCCCTCCCTAAAGCCCCATCCTCTCCTGCAAGACCTGCTGAAGCTGCAACCTGTTTGTCCTTTCCCTCCCCAGGGACGCAGAAAGTTGGAGCGCCAGCTCAGTGCTGACTCTGCCCTGCACCTCAAGGATGCCCAATCTAGGAAAGGAAAACAGAAACCACACGGCTGAGCATGGACAACTGCAGACACGCTGAAGTTGCAGGGCTCCTCAATAAAGAGGATGCAGGGTAAGGCATAAAAGGTATCTTGGTAAGAAGCAGCAGTGAAAGAGACAGGGATAGGGAAGAGAACAGGGTTACTGAGTTATTGCCATGTGGGTCAGGAGACCCGTGAAGAGATTTGGGCAGAGCAGTTGAGGTGCACACAGAAAGAAACACAAACACACAGAAAGAAACATGGACTGACCAGTAGAGCAGGTAAAAGTATTTTGGACATCAAGAGACTGCATGAGTTGCGCCTGTATAGCTTGCAGAAGAGAAGGCTGAGATGGGATCTTATTAACATGTACAAATACATGAAGGGGGATTGTAGGGAAGAGGGGGCCAAGCTTTTTTCGGCGGTGGCCAGTGATAGGACAAGGGGGAATGGGTGCAAGCTGAAGCACAAGAGGTTCCACCTGCAGGTGAGGGGGAACTTC
>JAUBOD010000163.1:2021028-2037676 GCA_032353885.1 Nothura maculosa
CTGAAATGAGTGCTGGGTGAGCCTCAAGGTAGGTAAGGACGGTGCCAAGGGCAGTACAGGTAGGGCCTCATGTAGGACGCAACACTGGGAAAGCAGTTAAGGCGCCCAAGATTTTGATTTTAGAGCACTCAGGCCAAAGGAAAAAAAAGAATCATTTAAAAAAAAAGAGAGTGTAAGAATGGCTGGATGAAATACACAACTGAAACATCTCCAGAAAACAAACTAATCCCAGGTTTTATCCTCATTACGAGCAGTGGCACAGCATTTAAGCAGCCAGTTGAGACATGCTGTCACTGCGTGCTGATGATGCAATCAGCTCTGCACAATTGATCCATATGTGGGGACCCGCTGATAGAAGGGATGTTCTGCAAAAGCAGAAATGCCTATCCATATGGAGCTCGTTGCAAGAACGAGCCTCTTTACATTCCTGGTTAGATTTCTCACTTATCCTCATTATATCTTAATGAACATTTGCGGGGATCAAGTATTCCAAGCCAATTCCAATTTTTATGCTCTCCAAAGCATTTTTAGTGCTCCATCAAAAACATTTCAAAGATTTAGGTATAGATAATATTATTTCCTGATGAAAATATTTCAGGAGTTAATATTTTTCAGGCTTATATTTTCCAAAAAAATTAAATTCCCTAGGGGACTACTGATGTTTAATGAGATGTGTCCCAAAATTCAATGGGCAAAAACTGTTTTGCGCAAATAAAGATTTTATGTTCCTCATTTTATCATGTAATGTTATTCAAGATCATCATAAATCCGAAAATTTAAAACTTATCACATTACTGACAGGTTTTTTTTTTGTTTTTTTGTGTTTTTTTTTAAATGTGCATAAAATGTAGTCACGTTAGAGGAATCTGTTCCTTAGAATGACATGACTCTCAATCGCTCTTATTCTCAGTTATAAAATATTTCCTTTATGGAGTTAAATCAATTCTTCAGCATTTGAAAGCTGCAGTTCAAATATTCAGATGTTAAAATACACCTCCTTCTAAGTATTATTTACCCAGATTGACTCAGGATAGGACCTTAGGTTAAAAATAATTATAATAAAAAAAAATAATAAACAGAAGCCTGCGAATCAAAGATTAATAATTAACAAGTTGCTAATAACTGCTTTATTGAATTGGAAAGCAAACTGCCTGCTGCACAGAAATTCACAATATTTTTTTAGAGCAGGTAGTATAAAATATTGAACCTGAAAATTGCTGCTACTTCTTCAGGCAGAAAAGTTTTCTTGGAACTAGACCAAGCTTAAACAATAGGTCATGGAGCACTGCAATCTCCAGTCTTCTGTTTCAAAGGAACAGGGAGAAAAAAAAAAAAAAAAAAAAAAAAAAAAAAAGTAAAGACTGCAAAATATGACCATAAAAATGTATTTTAATCTAGACAGCAAAACAGAACTGTAAACATTCATATACATGTATATATCCTCCTCCCCTTGTTACTTCTAATCCTTTGCTATTATAGAGATATTATGCTGTCACTGTTTAATGTTTACATCTCATCTAAATAGCTCTCTGAAATTCCTGCTCAGAGACCTCATAAAACATACAGTGTGTCAGAGATGTAGAAGCACAAACTATAAGTTCTGTCTATTTTTTTTTAAAAAACTGTGTGATTGTAGGGTTGACAGTTACATTTTAATATTCATGTACACAGAAGTCCATGAAGTTGTGCAACTGAACCCTCAACTTTGGCATTTTATGAGTTTTCATTGCTCAGTAACTGTTTCTTACTAGTACGTTTTTGTTTTGAGTGTACTATGGAAAATTTGTTTTTCTCTCCAAAAGTTCCCAATATAGTTAGCTGTGCTAACATGCCTGAATAAATAAAAAGACTTTATATCAAGAAGTATCTAAGAATACCTCAAATCCTACCAAACTGGCAAAATGCACCAATCTGAAGCCAAATGATTTTTAACCTCAAAAACCTACGTGAGAGCTTGGATGGGCACTCAGAATACCCTCCAGCATTCGTACCATGGGCCAACTGAAATCGAGGGCAGCCAGGCAAGGAGAAGGGCTTCTTGGAGAGGACAATTTCCAAGCTCCCTTGCCCTGAGTCTTGCTCAGGCACCTGAACTGCTCTTCCAAGGCCTAAAAATAAATTCTCTTGCAGACAAAGCTCCATCTCATCTCAGTTCGTATTTGAAGTTCAGAGAGGACATGTTTCTCGTCTGGAACAGGCTGGATCAAACCTGATAATGAGGCAGCTTTTGAGTACATGTCCGTATGCATCAACTATATACTCCTGAATTAAAGCAAACAGTGTCCATATCACCTAGAGGGAGAATGTCTCTTCTCTGTTTTCATCTTTTGTGAGTCTTCTACTTTCTTCTATTATAATATTTTTTAAATGCTAATGTAATCTCTGCCCTTTTTTTCTTGCTTTTGAGTCTGAGGCTTCCCAAGCTGCTTTATGATAGAATCCAATCATCCTTAATTTTTTTTTGGAACTCTAAAAGATTTTTAATTTAAAAAAAAAAAGATAAAACAGCCACTAGGTTACAGGAATGCACTAAGCTTGTAAGGATCATTCGGATTTGTAACAATTAAGGAACCTTGCAAGCACCGGGGCTAGATTCACTGCAGTGACAAAAAGGCAGTTTCAGGGGAGTGTCCCTGATCCTTACAGTGATATAGTTTGCCTACTCTGGCTCCAAACATTATTTCCAGTATTTCCAGACTGTCATGCTAAAAAAACCCCATCTTGGACAGAATTCCAAGAGAGAACAAGATAAAAGCAAGGCCTGGCTTCCTCAGCTTCTGGAGTGCAAAAGCAGCTTGTCTGTCCCTAAAGCAACTGCCTTAGGTTTCACTGCCAGCAAAGGCAGCACTGCATTGCAAGGGACAGTTTCTGCTTGTTCAGATATCTGATAAAAACAACCAAAAAAAATCTGACTGCTCAGTTTCTATATTTAAATATATATTTCTTAATTCATATTTCTTCCTCCTGTCAAGAACTATTATCTGCTCCCTATCTGCGATGAGCAGACACACACACTTACCCATTCTCACACAGTTTTCACAGCTCGGACAATTTTAATGGGTTTGTAACCGTAGGTAGTGTTGATACACATATTAGGGTATTTTGACAGGGCTGATAAAACCTTTAAATCTGACGTTTAAGTCACCCCGGAGGATACATTAAATCTTGCTAAAAGGCAGCTAAATGGAGAAGCTAACAGAGCTAAACGTGTGCAGACAGCATGGTAAGCAGAGATACCATACTGGAGGCCCACAGCAAATAACCACCACCTAGCGAAAAGGATTTGAGAAAGTGGAAAAGGAAGCCAGTCTAGCTAAAAAACAGGGGATAGGAGGCTATTAGAAGCAAGAAAACATCCTTTGGAAAGCTGGAATAGTGTCCAAATGAAGGAAAGGAAGTAGAAAGACTCATGAGCTACTGCAGGTTAAACAAAAAAAAAACAAACAAAAAAGCAAATTCAAACCACAGCAAAGCAAGCTGAAAGGGAACTTGATGAATGACTTCCAGAAAACAAAAAAAAATAATAATAAAAATGAAAAGTTAAACAAAAAACCCTAAAAACTAACAATAAACTCTTTTATGTGCAAAGTTGTAA
Source organism: Nothura maculosa (assembly GCA_032353885.1). NCBI lineage: Eukaryota > Metazoa > Chordata > Aves > Tinamiformes > Tinamidae > Nothura > Nothura maculosa. Next base: position 2,024,624 of record JAUBOD010000163.1, read on the forward strand.
TGTGAAGCCTGCCAGTCTCTTTGGTCAATTCATGATCAAATAATAAAAAGTACCTAGGGCCAGAGCAAAAGAAAAAAAAGGTATTTTTGAGATCCGCACACATTCACAAACTAGACTTTTTGTCCAATGATGTTCTGAGTTTACATGGTACACTGCCCAAATTCTCAAATTTATGAAGAAATAAGTACATGTATTGAATATAAGAGCCTACCTCTCTATCTCAGGAAGTTCCCAAGCTACTCTACATGCTGAGAAAATATTCTATAAGTGTGTGCTCTTATGTGTCTGCCCTATTCCTACGCTCCTTCTTCTGCATTTGCTCTTGGGCACAAGTTGAAGGAAGACACAGGTTTCCCTTCGAGGCATAGGAATGAGATAAATACAGACTGGCCTAAAATTTAGATTGATTGAAAGTAATCCCCTTGCTACAAAACTCTTCCTAGTCCTGTTTCAGAAAGTGAGTCCAAGTCAGACAGTGAGTGTCACACTGTTACTTAGAGCTCCCTCAAACAGGAACTGGCATCTCCCATTCTGGGGACTGCAGGCTCCAGTAAATCACGAGACCTTGTGAACTGAACTGACTACACAGCCTTACCATGAACTGCATATACTTTTATGTTTGTTACAGCCTAGCAAGGTAATCACAAAGACAGTGCCCTTTTTGTGTGCATATAGATGTATTAGATATGCAAAATATTGCAAAATCATATCTGCTTGACATCGGAACAATCAGATTTAGCATATGCAAGCATGGTAAATATACACATGGTGGAAAAAACCTTTCAAAGAACTAATACATGCTAATACTTTCTGACGTGCATGTCACTGATACTTTGCAAAGGCATTATGCATTGAATATATTTCTCCTTTCAAGGATGGCATGGGACATTTCCAGACTGTCCCCTCAGCAGCTGCCATCCCCAAAGACCCTCAATAGCCCCAGAAATGGGTAACATCCGCTTCTTTCAGTATGCATGAAATAATAAACCTCTTCTGAAATGTTTATTATGGAAGAATCTGATAAATCAAGCATAGGGAAAGTCAGCAAAAGGCTGATTAACTGCAGGAATACAAATACAGGATAACACTGTTCACATAATGGAAGTTACCAATATTTGCTTCTTTAGATTAAGAATTATTCAATGCTAAGGTCTGAGAGAGTGTTGCAAGATTTATATTTTTAGGGAAAGTGCTAATATGAGAAAAGAAAGAATGGCTTTAATTTTGTCCTTGGTATTAGGTGAGTAGTTTTAGTGTTCTGCCCAATTCTTTCCTTTAGTTATGAAAGAAGTGTTGTGAGGATTGGGTAGGTATTTACAGAATGATGCAAAAAGTTCTTTTTTAAATCCTTGACTGTTAAGTCCTTTATTATTAAATACAAATAGTATACCCAATACTTTTGAAGTTAACTTATTTTTTCCACAGCATAGACAATCATGAACACATCACTTTTACATATTTTTGTGCACATGTTTCCTAGACACTCTGGAAGCTCCTGATCAATAATCTCCCGCCAGGAGTCAGTAAGCAGTTTTCTAAAGCTGCTCAAGAGGTGGAGCTGAAAGCCTTTTCGTATAAAGGGAAAATGAATTACACTGCTCAGTTTGCCTTATAATCATTTCATATTGAGTTTTTTCTTGCTTTATTTTGGAGAAGCCCGATTTGATAAGTTTCCTAGATATATTGATAGACTGACTGATTATTTTTAGAAATCAAACTGTATTGCCTCTCATTTTCACCACTTAGGCTACAGTACTTGCCAATTACTGCAACTGCACAAATAACACAAATTTTAAATTGCCCTTTTCAGTGACTATATTATTACTGTCATATCCCAGCTAGAGGAAGCCAGTACAATACCAATGGATGACACACGCTCATGAAACCTGTAGACATCAAAGAACATGAAATAAATAAGAGACACAAGCTCCAAAGGAAAGGCCTTCCGGAGTCCAAGCCCTCTACAGCAATGCTTTGAGGCCAGAGTGTGCCTTCCTTTTAGCTAAATCTGTAGCAGAAATAAAGAAACAGATAGTTTGAGTGTTTGGGGAGCAAACATGCATGACCCTGCTATTTTCTTAAACACTCCTGTCGCTGTTTTTGTGCTGAACATCCACTCGACACATGCAGTCACTAACACTGTGCCAGTTCTTTGCTGTTTTTGACTGTACTTCACATTGTCAATCTTTATACATCTAGCATTGTTTTAACAAGAATCTGAGGCCCAAATTGTAGCTTATTTTATATTTACATGGTCATGAACCTTTCTGTGGCCTTTCTGCAGAATCTCCATACAAAGAGATATATTGGTATATATAGCTATTCAGTAATTATAACATCCTGTTAAGCCATGCTCAGGAGAGTAGACCCTCAGGTCCTGAATGCAGCTCTTAAATAAACAATACAAATACTTTTAACTAACAATTATCTGCTTTGTTCAGCAAAGACTCACTCTAAATTGCTTATTTCTAGGTCCATTTATTTATTTTTTAACCAGCATGTGAACCCCCCTGTGTTAAATATCAAACTGAAATACAAAAAAAGAAAAAAAATCCTTGAAAATGACAGGTTCAGCTTTATTTTCCTGACGCCACAAATTCATTTTGTCTCTGAAAAGTAGCAAGCTTTCAAGAATACAACTAGTGTAGCACTACTCCACTAATGAGTATAATCAATGTTATATTTGTATACTTCTCACGCAGCTATTTGAAGTCAACGACCTACATTACTATGACTTATCTGAATATCATGTCTGGGAAGAGCTATTCCAGAATACGTCCATGTCAGAACATTTTTTCTCATTAGAGCTCTTTAGACCTTTTTTTCTGAAATGAAATCATTAAACAAATCTGTATATGAAATGTATACAATTCTTTTCTAGTTCTAGCAGAAATCACACAGTATATAATTTCTTAAGTCTTCAAGACTTGAGGATTTATTGTTATATTAATCATTAATAGTTATACACCTAACCCTTCACACTTGTACTTAAGATTTTTTTTCCAGCTTTATTTTTAAAATTAAAGGTATAACATAACGTAATGGATTTGGGAGAACTTTTTTTCCACCCTCCCTTGGAGCTTATTGAAATGAGTAATTCAGCACTTCTGGAATGAAGGAAGACCACTGGACAGAATGGCACAGCAGCCCTAGTAATGGTGCTATCCCAACAGCATGCACAGAAAACCTTCCTTTTGTATCTGCAAGACTTTTGCAAGGTCCAGGAGAAATTGCTCCAGCTGGAGCATTCCAGATCTGGAAAGCCACACCACAGGTGTCAGCCAGGTACTGCTTTGCCGCAGCTGTATGCTCTTGGTGAGTCCATACAAACTTTGAACCTCATATTCTAGGAATTAGAATTACATACTGTACTATATACATACCTGAAATATTATTGTAGCAGAGGATGCTTCTTATACCTCAACAATCAACTCTTGGTTCAATCAGAGGAAAAACAATTATCACCTAGTTTGTCAAGGACATTGACTGATGTTTTCAGGTAGTCCTTAGAGCTCCTCCACTCATGCATTCACTCAGAAATACTGGATAAGGACCAAATCTAACACTGAGTGACCACACTGGCAAAACACTCTTGCTCTTTGCTTTGACGTTTTATTTTTTCTTGCCTATATATAACCTAAGCAAACATGTCTTTTTCTTGTCTACCTAATTATGTAAATTCCCTCCAGTCTGACATCTGCTTATCTAACTCCTTCTCCAGGTAATGAGTTTTATTCCTCAATGACTTGCAGTTTTCACATTGTCTTTAGGGTCATAATGGGAGAGGAGAATAAATACATCTGGCAGTTGCTACTTCCATGACTACATTTTTCTCCCAGCCTGAAGAGCTTTAAAGTTCTACCCATATTGGCCATTCCTGTTTAATTCATCATTTATTGCTATTCTTTGAACTTATGTGAAATGTGCAACACACACTGGTACATTAGACTCATGTTAGTATGGTCAGAGGAAACATGGAATTGAAATGTCTTTCCATTTTTGTTAAGACATCACAGGGTTCAATAGTCTTTCAGTAACAAAATTAATCAACACCAAACAAATACATACTTCAGTTTCCAAATTAAAATAGATATAGAGCTAGCAGCAGGATGCTAAAAGCTGTCATTTATCTTGGTGCCTGGCAAGAAATCGGGAGTTATGGAAAATGTGCTTTCTCAAGAATCAGTTATTTATCCAAATTAATTTAAGCCTTGTACATCACCGTTGGAAATTAATAACCAATGAATTGACATGTTCCTTACACGATGCAAATGCATTTGATTTTAAGCATGCTACATATTGTTATCCAAAAGGTGGGAGGTTTACTAGGTAGCCTATAACAACTTGCCCCAACAAAACAGCAGATGCTGCTTTGATGGAAACGGCATAAAACCCCCTCAGATAAGCAGCTACCCAGTCCTGCAAGATGCTGATTTACTACCTCAATGCAGAGGGAACAGAAGGTACTCAGCAGCTTGAAGGGTCAGGACTTAAATATCTCGTGTTCATAAAGGGTTTTCATTCAGAAAACAAAATCTTTTACAAGCAATTAATTAAGCTCACGATGTCTCTGTGTGCTAAAGGAACAAAGATTTCTGGATTTTACAGAAATTTGACTGCAACATTCAATTATTTTGTAAAACTCTAAATCTTGGAACAGTGTGTTTATATGAAAAGATCCACTGCAACTCTTAAAAATTAATTAACTCAAGTTTAAAAGAAAGGTGATCCAGCTACAGGTTTATGTTCAGAAATGGAAGGGAAATTCAATTAAAAAAAAAGGTTTTAGACAAATCTGATTGTTTTGACTGCCTTGGCTTATTTTTGTGCACTGAGTAAAAGGAAATGGTAAGAACAGCATAAAGAAGTTAAGCAACTTTCCCCTCTCAGAGTTACTGAGACAGAATCACCACAACACTCTCTGTGTCAGTTACTCTCTACACTGCTCCACTCAGCACACTGTTAATAAGATTTTCCGAGCAGGCCTACTTGCCATAGAACCACCACAGTGACTATCAGTGGATACGTTAGGAAAACTGGAAGTATATGGCAGTATATGCACTTCATGAGTTTTCCAGCCTAAATATAGCTCAGGAGCTTCCTTAGACAGAGGAGACATCACTGCATTTAATAGCCCTGGATGGATCTTTCTCTCATGGAATTACCTAAATACATTTATAGTCCTCAGATACTGACATCCCCAAGATCCTGTGCTCCCCAAAGTTCCCCAGTTATACACACTTCTGTGCAATTAAGTACCCTGTTTTGTGCCTACTGTTGACAATGTCATTTAACATCGCCCAATTCCTACCTTGAGAGCAGATATTGTTCACTATTAAACAGGAGCAGGAACATGTCCCTGCACATTATAAATGCTTCAAACTGGAAGATGTAAGGTTGGCATCACCATTAAGGCCACAGTACAATACAATACACACAAGCAAACACTGCAGCTGCTACCTGCATTTTCACTGAAACAGGAGAGAGAACTTAACTCTACACAAATGCCAAATAGAAAGGCTCTACTGTACCTGTAGGCTTTTAAACACCAGTAGATCACTCCCCCCCCCCCAAAAAAAAAAGAAAAAAAGCTATAGAATTACCATTTTTCACCTGAAGTGATGTTCAGCATTCCTGGAGACCCACTGACTGCTGCCTTTAGCAGGACCATAGAGACACATGGTCACCTCCCAAACAGGTAGGGTTGATCACACCACAGCACAGGGGAAGCAGTACTCGAGCCACACAAAAGAATACAAGTCCCTTTAGCAACCAGTGAACTACCTTGGAAATGCTGGAAACCCAGGGTTTGTTTGGGCCTCCAGGGAATCTGCCCTTTCCTCCTCCCTCTGTGGCATTTCTGCTCTGGATTAATAGGGCATTCAGGTGGATTCAGCCCCTACCCAGGCATTGGAAGAAGGCTTGAATTTTGCAACAGGGACATCATGTCTTTTAATGGGAAATGCAATCTTTAAAGAGATATCAGACACCTTTAAGGTGGAACATAGCATTGCTGCTCTCGGATGGTAGATGTTGCATGAAAAGCACATGATGTGTGCTTTTCATTTTCTTTCCTTGCCTTGAAACAAAGCCAAACATTTAACCAGTTGATCCATCAAGGCATGACAAATTTTTAGCAGTCAGTCTGCAGGCTCCATCTCATTTAGACACTAAATTCTCCATCTTTTCTATCTTCATTGTTTTTTCTTGGGCGGAAGCAAAAACCGTAACACTAGCAATGAACTTCATAGCAACTTTGAAAAGCCAAGAGCAACGCTTAAACATGCAACAAGAAGGTGAGAAGGAGAGGAACAACTACACGACAAGCCTATAAGAAAACTCAGAAAGGTATCATGTAGGTCGCAGAAGGCGACATGTGATTTACTGATGATAAGAAAGGGTCCACCTAGTACTTCCAATGCTGTCAGTAATAATACAATGACCGAGACACCTTGACTCAGGGGAATCAGACTGCCTGATAAAGACATCCTCAGAACAGATGTCTTATTTACTGAACTAATTCCTTTGTGATGACCTTGATCAATAATAGCATAAACAAGCCAAGTGACACTTGCACATTCTTCTGAATTTTAAAAAGCCTTTAAAAACCTTCTTACCTTACCAAATGCATGAGTCCATGCTGTCAAGTTTCAACCTATTTCTCAGCACTTTAAAGCACGCTAATGTTACAATGCTGCTATTGCAACATCAGTTTCCTTTAACCAAGAATACACTCCCTTTCCAGCCTTGGGAGTTGGATTACTGCTTAGTAAAACACGATGACGAAACTATTATTGCTGAATTGTGCATGATTCACAGATTGTAATAACCAGCGCCAAATGTAAAATTCAAATTTACATTCTCATCATCAAAGGTCAGAAAAAGACAGCAAGGATGGGTTATTATTCATAGCAGTTAAAATTATACATTTACAATAGTTTCTGTATATAATTCCTAGATCAGCACTGACTACACCTGTAAAGAATGTGATATATATAGAATTATAGATTTATAGCTGCTTGTACAAATCCTACTACATTCCCCTGCAACAAAAGCTTTTTTTTGTGCAATATTTATGTGCTGTTCCTCAGCACACAGTTCTCCAAATATTTAAGCTCTTCCTTTTGCAGAAGAGCAGAGTGAGCAACAACAGACTGGCCCCCCAGCATGGGAACAGCTCCTGCCAGAACTCAAAGTAGACAAGCAAGGCAATCCGTGCCATCCTTGCCCTTTAGCCAAAGGTAGCTTCTGCTGTATGTAAACAAAACAGCTCTTAAAAAACATTTCTTTGTCTGGAACACTCTGTTTAAGACTTGCCTGAGCACTACTAACTTAATTATTACCATTTGAGGAGTTCCCAACAAAATGTGATGGGCACAGACAGACATGGGGGTTGTGTGGAAAACTCACCTCAAGTATTCCTTCTGCTAATCCCTTAGCGTTTGGCAGATCTGAGCCTTCTTAGAACCAGTCAAACAGAAGGCAGCAACTAGTCACTTGAACAGGTATCCAAAAAGGACATCACAATGACAGCATGAAAGCCTTTAAAGCTGATCCTACACATATGTCTTTGAGACAAGCAAACCTAGAGGAAAAATAAGACCTGTAAACTAACCCTTGCCATAAACTAATATGTTCAAAGTCCACTTTCTTATAAATGAGTACACCTACATAAGCTAAATTGTGAAGCACACATGTAGAGTACCAATTTACAGTATATTTTATACTCACTAATCTTGTTCGATTAGTCATTACATCAGAATGGGGCACTTGTACGTTTTTACCTTCTGAATATTATGTTTAGTAAGAATGTCAGGCTCTTCATGATCATAGAATACAAAAGACTTAAGCTTTAATTAAGAGCAAAACGACCTTGGATAGCAGCAGCTTGACAGAATGAACAGGTTAAAAAAAAAAAAAAGAACTTTTATTGCACTGTGTGAAAGCAAAAGTAACACCTTATTGGCATAATGACAACATTATTTATATAATTTTCATGTACCATTTTTACAACACTGTTTCTATTAAATCATTGAGAATAAACATCTACGTTCATTTACTAATCTTTTTCCCCAATTAGAATCTCTCAGAATCTGTGTACAATAGGAATTTCATTTCTTCTCACTTGCTAGCATCTTAATTAAAATCAGCTTATGTTGACTTTCATTTTTACAGTATAGTTGCCTATTTTACATCTTAGCACCTTCACGACCCCCAGAGAGTCACGAGCCTTTAATATTTTATTTTGACCTTGTTAAGTTACCGGAACCATCAAAGATTTCTCTTCTTTCCTTGGTGCGCTCTTTTTATCCTTCTCACAACACACTGTATGTACAAAAACACCTAGTTGAGAATGGCACTGTCTTTATACAACATTTATCTGCTCATTTGTTTTAAAAAGCAGGCTTTGCACCTTTTAGTTTATGACGAGAATTGGTTTACAAATCATAAACTGCATTATTAATTGAATGAAGATCAAAGGTTCAATGATACTTAGTGGCCTTTTTTTCCCTGAGCTTCAGGACAGAAAAATGTATTTTTCTATTTTCAAAAAAAAACCCAATAATTGGTATTTTTTCAAAGAGGGTTTTATAGCAGTATTTTCTACATAGAATTTCAGTTCTATAAACACATAGGTGATTCATAGGGAGAACCAATGTTTTTTATTAGAGCAGCTGGCACGGATGAAAAATAAAAACATCCAGACATACAAACCCTGCTTTAGGTCTGTAAGAGAAAGTGTTGCAGTGGCATCATTCAGTCTAATAACAGGTCCTACTCTAGATGCATTGAACACATGAAGCAGCAATTCAGTTAGCCACCACTTCTACATCACTTGTTAATTTTTCTTTTGAATTTACAGAAAAGCCGAAATATTGGGAATACTGGCACTTATTTTTATGTATTTGTCTTGGGTCAGCATTCAAATTCTTCTAGTGTTAGTATTCTATGAGAAAGAATAAGAGCCAATAATAAAGTAGGTTGGAGGGGAAAAGAGGTTAGGCTTATTTTAAGAGGAAAGAAGCATGAAGGAAAGGGACCAACATCATACAAACATGTACAGTCCTCATTAGAGGATAAGGGAGAGCACGTAAGAGCAGATGCTGCTTGTGGTTGAATCAGCACTTCAGCTACAGAGAGGAACAAAATTCAGGAGCTTGCAAGGCATAAAACTAATAGATCACTTGGGCATTTGCTATGGAAGAGATTATGGGAAGGTAAAGTGGAACTCCCAATGGAAGTAATTATAATTTCAGCACTTCATATTCTGTGCAGATTTACCCAAGGATCCAGGGAGAATACTTAATTTAACTTCTTAACATGCTCACCTTCTTCCCAAACACTATATCCCCTTTTCCCTAGCCACACGCAAGTGTGAGCACTACTAGTCAAAGAGTGGCTGAAGTTGTCACCAACAGCAGAGCAATACATGAAAAAATGCAGTACAACCATCCACTGCTCTCTTGCAAGAAAGATTTATTTTGCTGCCAATGAGAGCTGGCTCACTGAAAAAAGAAAAAAATGAAAAAAAAAAGTGAGGAAAAATGGAAAAAAATACACCTTTACAAGCTCCTGTCAGGTCAGGCCCATGGCAAGTACCAATCATTATTGAACCTACCATCAGCAGCATGAGAGCAGATGCAGGAACCAACATCAAGGCATGCTAACTCAGAAGAAGAGATTCTCTTGCTTTAAGGCAAAGCAGCAACAGATTCCTAAGTGCTAACACCTGTTTTAGCACTAATTTATAACTGAAGTCATAGCTCTGCATGTGTGTTGGCTTGCCAGTTGTGAAAGACTTAGTTAACCCCCCATGGTCATGCCACCATGCAGGCAGTGCTTGGAAGGGACTCTCCAGGACAGAGAGAGTCCCTCTTCTTAAACAGAAATGAGTTCAAGTGAAGGCCATAAATCCAACTTGCACATTTGAAAAAAGTGTAAGTGGGCAGGCAAAATACCTACACCATAAAATGCCTGTGCATTCCCATTAAATATATTTGAATCGGTATTTTACATCTTTTCTCCTTTACAAGAACCCGTAGCGCACAAGAAGAGCAATGACACCTTGCAAGTGGCCCAACGCAGTAACACGTTCTAAAGCTTCAGCAAGTCAACATTATGAACAGACTTCTTTTCTTCTCAGAGTTTGATGTGACTGTTCTGTTCTGCAACAGACCTGTGCTCACCTGTGTACTGAATAGGTGCTGCTAGGAAGGAAGACAGTTGTGAGGAACACTGTGCAAGGAAGGATAACAGTGTTTTGAGAAAGTCACGCAATCATTCCTTTAAAAAAAAAAAGAATGGAAATTCCCATCTGCTATTCAAACATTGATTTCCACCACTATCACTTAGTAAATAAACTTCTGCTTATGTCACGTAAGACCAATCCTAGGCTAACCCTTGCATTTCCACACAGGAGGTTAACCAAATTCTGGATCCGTGCAGAAGGAAGCGGCAGATGCTCAGCAGCAGCCTCTCTTGAAGCAGTTTGACCAAAACCAAGCTCTCAGTCAGCTCAACACAAGCACCCACAGGGCAGGCAGCACAGCAACCATCACCCTCTGAAGCTCCTGAAAGAAACAAGTCACCTAGACTGCTCAAGTACCATTTCCCTGTGCTCAAACTTGGACACATCTCAAGCACTCCAATTTAAGGACAAGAGCTGGGCAGATCTTTTGCTGTTACCTCAAAACAACAATTTTGTTACCTCAAACCACACTGACAGTGGTGTCAAATTAGAAATTGTATTTATATGGTCCTAAAATGAGCAGGTCTATTTCTTCTCACAGTGCTGGTGCATCAGCTCTCTCTGTAAGGCTACAATCATTAAAATAAGTGTTTTGCTGAAGCTCAAAATGCACTTGCAAACCCAGAAATTGCTCCTAAGTTATTTCAGGATCTGAAAGCACCCTGTGAATAACGCCTTAATTTGACTCCAGAAGTTCCCTGTGAGGCAGACAGACACTGTACAACTTTTAAAGCTGGGCAAACGATCCAGCAGTGCATGACATGACTTGATCAAGGCAAAGCATCAAGTCAGCGGTAGAGCCGAGTCCTGCAGCTTCTATCAACCACCAACTTTGCTTCCTTCTCCATTAGTAAAATGTACCGTGATACTGTAACACTCCCTTTGCTGCTGCATAGAAATAAGTATATCATCAGTAGTCTTCATCTTGGGAAGTTGAACATGCATATGAATTCTACCAAAGTCAATTTAAAAGCAAGGCTGTGTGGTTAGATTAAGCAAGAAAATATGCTCCCAAGACTTGCTGAGTTCTGAGAACTGAAACCACAGACAGCCAAAATACGGCTGCTTGCACTCAGATATGGTGAGCCTGCTAATATTGGAAACTTTATCGTAGTGTAGCAAATTCAGCCTCTGACTAGTAAGCACACAGAAAAACCACAGGCCGACTGCACTGTAGCAAAACCAGACCACATTCTACTAAGTATTGTAGAGATGGAGAGTGATGGGCCATCAGCTGCCTTGTGAAACACAACACTTAGGTGGATGTGGACGCCAGAGCTGGGTGCAGATCGTAGATGTTAAGTCTCACCATGGGAAGTCCCTGTGCTAAGTGCTAAGGGCCAGATTCACTTGCTGAATCATCAGAGTGAGCTGGTATCAAATGCTCCCACCAAGGACATCCCTGAACTTCCAACCGTACTTGGAGGTCAGGTGCCTGAACCCATCCGTCAACCTGGGAGGCAGATCCTGTGGTCAGCGTGTAGCAGAGCCAGAGGGGATCTGGAAACACACACTGAGCAGCACTTCCGAACCCCCTCCATGAAAGCTGGAGCACGGGGCAAGGAGGAATCTCAGGTTGAAGGAAGAAGTCTGAGGCTCGTGGGGCAGGGAAAGGGAGCAGGCAGCAAACACGCTTCCGCATCTGGACAGAACACAGAGGAAGACGTGATCCCGTCCAGGATGCCAGGGTTATTTCTGGTTTTATCACATAACTTTGATGTAAAAAATGTAAAGAAAAAAACATGAGTGATCCATAAAATGCAAACCACATTGCTTGAAGGAGTGGATTATCCAGCAGGCTACTGAGCCAGGTTGACTTATGCATGTTTTCATCCTGGTCCTACCACTCTCGCATCCTGAGCATGAACACAAAGCAGAACAGCAGGTGCCTCCTTCTAGCTACTTTCTGGTTAAGCATTGCCTTTTATTTATTTATTTATTTTTAGGCTATTATAAGGGCTCACAATAAATACTTGTTTTCCAGCAGCCGGTTCTTCCTGTGGATCTTGCTGCAAGCACGCCACATGCAGACACCCACCCCAACACGCACAGCAAACGCAGAAGTCACCAACACCATCTTTGTTAAGAAAACAGCCGTTTGCTGCCTTTTAATTTTGCTTCTATTTTACACAGTTGCACTGGCAGTGGAAGGAGCCTGTCTGCTCTGCGCAGCGCCTATTGCTACGGTTAGGTGCAGCGCATTCTTGCGAATTCTCAGCTCGGCGCCTCAAGGAACCCAGGCGCAGCTCGCGTCCCAAAGTTGCTCCCGGTTATTCCCGCAGCCCGTCCAAACGCCAGCACGCCGCTTCTCCGCCCGCTCCTTCTCCCGCGGTCGGTCAAACCCGCCACTTCCATCTCCCAGCCGCTGCTCTCGGCACTGCGGCGCGACTTTCCCGGGATCCGGCGGCTCCAGGGCACGGAGCCTCCGCGCTGCGCGGCCGGGAAGCGGCCCCGCTGCCCGCGGCTCCGTCCGTCGGGGCTCGCGGTCGCCGAGATTCCCTCTGACACCCCGGGGCTGCTGACTCTGCCCCGCACTTCTGAAGTACTCATGCCTTTGGGGCGCCGCAAAAAAAGAGTAATAATAAATAATAATAAAAGAGGGGCACGCTTCGCTAAAATGGAGGGGGCAGGAGAAGGATAAATGCCGTGCTTGCCAGAATAAAACTTACCAGAGGAGACGGACGAGCCGGACAGGCTGGAGTTGCTGGACGCTGCCATCTCCCTGCGGCTCCCTGCGGCTCCCGCGGCGGCTCGCGCGTGTCGGGCGCTCAGGCGCGGGCCCGGCGGCGCTGCGCGCTGCTGCG
>JAUBOD010000163.1:2062351-2077873 GCA_032353885.1 Nothura maculosa
CATCAGCCTTATTTCTTCTTTGTGTTTTCTTTGCTGCACCTGTGTAACCAGCCATAGTATTTTGTCTCCCTTACTGAGGTCTTTTGAAAATGCAAAGTTATTTTCTGAATCAGTCAGGATAGTTTTGTAAAGCGCACTGTTGTAACATAGAAGGTTCACTAAAGCCATAGGAAATTCGGGCATATTAGTTTGTCCGGTTATTCTCCTAGCAAAGTGACATAGATGATGGCCAGTTCAGCCTCTTTTTGATTTCCTTGTAATGATTTAAAAAATTGAAGAGGTGCCATGGAAGTAAGCAGTTTTACTGATATGAATGAGAATTGTGCTGATGCTGTGAAGAACAGACTCAGAAGGCAGCTGAATTTGGGTTATGTGGTCAGTGTTAACATCAAAGCTTTCTAGCTTTCAAGAACCCGACTATAAAGTTCTTCTAAAAGGAGTTGTTGTTGTTGTTCTAGTGAGATGTAGGTTCTTCCAACACTTCTCTCCAGCCCTAAGTCTGACCTTCAGCTCCAACTTTCTCCTTCTATCTGCTTCTATGCTAGCATTGTCCCTTCCCCATACTAGTACTAATGTTTTCCTCTCCCATTTTTCCAGGTTTCAGAGCAACTTTGTTTATCCAGCCAATCCTCCTGGACTTATCATTGGACTTCTACTGCCCTCCCACTCTCCATGCAGCTATCTCCCCACAGCACCACTCTCATCAACTCCTTTCCCCTTTCCACTTGCTACCTCCTCTCCAATCCTAAACCCAACTCTCCCTCTGTCAGTTTCTCATCCAGATTTAGTGTTTTCCATCCTGAGACATGTCCACATCTGGCCTGAAGTGGGAAAAGGACCATCTTCACTACCCTCCAATCCATGTGTCCACTCAGGGAGACTCACTGGAATACTTGAAGAAAACCCTTGGAAATGACTAAGCAAGCAGAGCTGAAAAATATCCTCCCTAAAACATCCTGGATCAGGACACAGAAAATTTTCACTTGGCATGGTTGAAATTTGGCAACTGGAAACAGTGGTGGAAAGGATCCAGCCCTTATAATACAGAACATAATGGCAAAATACAGTAGCTGCTGTGTCCCTTATGCAGATTTGCCATGGCCATGTTGATATTATCAGGCTGATATTAAAGCTATTTCTAACATACGCCAGTGAAATCAGTGGCACATGTTAGGGAAATGGTTAGTTTTTGCAGATAGAGAAAAATGATAAAATATTTACTGCATCATCTTGTGTTAATATTATTCATAGAAAAATATTTCATTAATATAACTAAAAAAGAGTTGGCAAAAAAATTGTTAACAGTGACCAAAATTTTCCTTACACATCCAAATGCAAGTGATAAAATCAAATATGGATTCCTTTCTTCTTGGGATATTAAATGTGAAAAAAATCCACAGAAGTATCTTGGCACCATAAAATTTAGTGGCCCTAACTATAATTTCAAGAAATGACATGCTGATATTTTCCTAGATGATAAAAGGGAAAGTGAAAGAAACAATGCCTGAGGAGCACTGTTAAAGAGTTAGGAACAGACTTTTTTCTTTCAAATCCATGCATTTTTATTGATTGTTAGGTTGGGATTGCCTTCAGCTTTGCTAATGCAACAGATTATGTAGCAAATGAAGGTGATGTGGGAAAGGATACATAAATGCTGCTTCCTTGGCTATATATATATATATACTTTTAATTTATTTATTAGCATTTGCCATCTTGATTTCAGAATGTGTAACCTCTGACTGGGTAACTTCTAAAAATTTTTGGTTCATATTTTTCTATCTTAAATATTAAGGGCTAGTATTTAAGGATTTACAGAAAAAAAGGGACTAGGAACCACTAGCTTAAGTAATAATCATGTCAAAATCTCGCTGGGACACTAAATTGTCCATGCTATAAACTAGTAAATGAAAGAAATCTGTTCAGAAACAGAATAATGTTAGAATAAGGGAAAAATAAAGGTAGATAGTTAAAAAGTGAGGCACATTATTAAAAATAATGACTGGCATCATACTCATAATTTCTGGTTTCCAGAAATTTCTGGTTTCCAGAAATTATGAACTTTGAACAAGATAGCTGTAGTAAATGATTTTTGAAACCTTTCATAGGATTTGTGTGCTGTGTATCTTCAGGGACTTCTACAGTCTAGGGCTAAATACTGGGTTATTTTTTCCTCCTTGAAATATAATTTTCATAAGTGGTTTACTTGCAAGTATCTGCCTTCATCTCTTCCTTCTATAAAGACACTGTGAAAAGCCCATGTCTGGCCTGAAGCCCACATTATCAGACGCCTATTCGAATCACTTATAGAACAGGACTGTGATTTAAGAGGTTTAATAGTTTCTCAAAAATGGATGGCTTGTTGTTAATTAGTGACACCTATTTCTAAGGGGATTTTTTTTACTTCCTATTCCATGCGCAGGGATAATCACCTTCTTCTGCTGGTCTTTTAAGGAAGAGAATCTTCTAAGAGATGGATTAGATTTCTTGTTTCAGGAATGTTTATGTTCCTGCACAGGCTTTGTCTCCCTGTATTCCTGAGCACCAATATGTGGTGAGAGGGGATGTTGAGCACTGAAGGAAACAGGTCAGAAATGTTCAGCTGCCTGGAGCTGCAACCCCAGGCACTGCCACATGTTCAGGTAGATTTACATTGTGGGCATTTTCCTCCATTAGCAAACATTTAATTCACTTAATTAGCGGGTGTCTTAATTTGAATGCATTTCCAAGATGTTTTTAGCTGTAGTTTTCTGCCCACAGACCTTGCTATAAATTCCAGGCGACCTTCCGCATGGCCATTCCCTGCCCCGCATGACTCCCCTCCTTGTGCATGACATATGAAGAGAGGCTAATTCAAAGCGTTCATTGTTTATGGCTGGTTTTTAGCTCATTTTGCTTCAGGGTTTTAGAGCTAGAGAGCAGCTAATCAAAGGGTAGTGCAGAAAACTGATTTCAGCTGTCCCTTTATAGGTTTCACATTTTTCAGACATCTTTCCGCCCCCTCCCTGCAATGCATTCTCCTTCCCTAGAATCCAGAGGAAAGCAAACTCAAGCTAAAACTTGCTGGTAATGCATACCTAGCTACAGGAAATTAAGGGCTAGTGGGCCATTTTGAGCTGGACATCCTCCCTTCCTTCACTTCGAAATGTAGTTGGCACTTCTGCCACTGATGGTTGCCTCCAGGACTTTCCTTACCCTTAATGCTGGGACTGGTCCCATGAACCTTAAATGTGTTTATTGCCTCCTTCTAAGTGCAGAGGTATCAATAGCATTTCCGAGAGAACAAAGTCCCTTTTATGGCATGCGTATAGGTCAAAGCCAGTCACACTTTCCTCTCCTTATCTCTCTGAAAGGACAGATCTGTTTCCTTGGACAGCACCGTTCTAGCTTCACCAGATGAACACCGTCATAGTGCGTTTCCACTGAGACTGCAGGATATCTACTGGTGAGATACACAATTAAGAAAACAGAACTCAGTTCAGCTTTAATGCTTGCATAGACACCATGCAAATTTCCTTCAAATGAGCCAAGAATTTCTTAATATCATCTTGTTGCAAAAAAATTGCTGTCTCCAAAGGTCAATTTAGAAATGCTGTGACCTGCGATGGCCTCTAGTATTGGCTGCGTTTCCCAGAAAACATCCAAATTCTGAATGGGATGGCTACTCTTTCTAGAGTTATATATTCAATATCAAGAAAAAAAGGCAGTTGTATTTTTTTAAATTGCCATAAACCTAGCAAAATGAATTTCTAAAGATAACACTATCAATCCAAACAAACATGTTTTGCAAACTGTATGATTTGCTCGTATTGCTTTATTTTGAGTAAATCTGCTTTAAAATGTGTTGCTTGAATTGGTGAGCAATTCTTATATAAGATTGATTTATATTTTTATTTATAGTCCATTACACTTACCCAGTTCTCCAGTAGTTTCCTCACTACCAGAAAAAATGATTCCTATGATACAGGAGAAATGAGTTTGGATAACACTGGTCTGAGTCCCTGAAAACTCTCTTACTCTATAATTACTTGGGAGCTTGAGAAATAAATCTTCATTGCCTTGCAGTCAGTGACAGAGACCAGCAAGCAGAATGATGAAAGTGAAGATTTAGAATTTCCTTATGGCAAAGTGGATCCTCGTCCATGTTCTGGGGTAAATCCTGTATTCCTTTCTTTCTCAGAATATAGGCTACTTGAAATGCAGTGTAATTCTTTCCCATCAGTGTCAACTTCTTAAGCTTTCTACTGGCTTATTTTAATTTTGTTACTGGATTAGTGAGTGATCACCTGGCAAAAAGGTGAATGTAAATTCTCTATATGCCTCATAGGAAGACTAATCACATACATCACACATATGATTAAGGGACTAGAACATCTCTTGAACGAGGAGAGACTTAGTGAGCTGGGCCGGTTTTCTCTGGAGAAGAGAAGACTGAGAGGGGATCTGATTAATATGTATAAGTACATGAAGGAGGAATGTAGCAAGGAAGGGGCCAAGCTCTTCTCAGTGGTAGCCAGTGGCAGGACAAGGGGTAATGAGTGTAAGTTGCAACACAGGAAGTTCCATCTCCATAAGGAAAATCTTCTTTCCTATGGGGGTGACAGAGCCCTGGCACAGGCTGCCCAGGGAGGTTGTGGAGTCTCCTTCTCTGCAGATCTTCCAAACCTGCCTGGATGCCACCCTGGGCCCTGTTCTTTGGGTGCCCCTGCTGGAGCAGGGGGTTGGACTAGATGATCTCTAGAGGTCCCTTCCAACATCAGCCATTCTGTGACTCTGTGATTAATTTTGAGTATATAAAATAAATTTTTAACCAGCTTCTCAAAACTGATTATAAATACATTTTGAATAAAGCTTTGCTTGCTCTTTGGTTATTCACTGAATCTACACTTACAAGATTAGTACTAGCCTGAAATATATATTTTTTTCATTTTAGCTCTATCCTAGGATGTTTTATTACGGTAGCTCCATGAATCTATCATTATAATATTATCAAAATTTCAGTAAGTTTGTTTTTGGGTGGATTATGTCACAGATCCTACTGTTTAGGCAAACTTGAATTCTCAAATCTGGATTTTTAAAGTAAGATTCAAAATCATAATTAAAAATTAGTAGATTGTCCTGTAAAAGAGTCTTGGAGCCCATCCAGAACATTGCTAGAGGTTCCTGGTAGTCCTTATCTTGAGAAATAATGCACCTTAAATAAACTTTCTATCATTTAAAGGCCTTGGTTTTCCATTACTATATAGGAAAGGTCACTTTAGCTTTGGGCCTTTAGAGCTGCTATAGCACTTAAGATTGCTGGCACTCTTCCTCTTTCTGTTAGAGAAACTCTGCAGATGCAAGAGCAAGTTAGAGATGAGTGGATGCTTTTTCCACTCAGCCTTAAAACTGCTGTCAGAAATCTTGGTGAAACGCTGAGGGCCTTTGTGTTCTCCATCCTGGGCCTCCTGCTGAGGCTTCTCGGGGAGAAGGAGGTTTCATCTCTCAGGGTGACTACACATTGCATTATTCCTCTGCACTGGACTGGCCTTACCCTAGATTCAAGACATGAAGAGAAGCTGGATGCTTTCTGATGACTTCTTAATTCTTTATTCATTAATTTAAAGGCTTGGTTTCATAATTAGTTTCAATCAGGAATCTATCTTCATACAAGTCTAAGGAGGATTACTTTGTTCCATTGAATTCCATGGCACTTGGGAAGTTTTCTTAATGTGCCTTCTAAATCCTGTGCCAAATGGTTTTCCTAAGGCTTTGGAGTGAAATGTTTTATTCTTACTGGGAAATACGATCTGCATTTCAGATGGAGAACACACACAAAAGTGGGATACTTTTTCCAGGGTGGCGCTAAGTGAGCTCTTACAAAGGCAGTTTTCAATGGCAGTTTGCATGAGTAAGTGGAATAACTAGATTCTATGACTTTATTTCAACTTACCAAGTCCCTACTAAAGAAAGATACCAATTTAGCATAACTCTAGGTTATAGATACCTACAGTGTTGCTGGCTATTTATAAAGAAAAACAAGTTACAGATTAACTATCGGCTGGACAAGCTTCTGATTTTTATTCTTGGCATCTAAAGGAAGTCCACTTTTGTTTAAGCATATGAAACCTTAGTCTGCCTAAAATATGTACGTTACAAATAATGATTGCATTACATTTGCTAAAATTTTATTGTATATTTAAACTAAACATTCTGAAGCCTCGCTCTATTTTCAAATCAAACTGATGAGAGGAAGTAGGCCTACCAAATTTCTACTAGATTTGGTAGTAGAAAGGAAAGGATTTAGTAGTAGAATGGAAAGTAAGCAGAAGACAATAATAAGTATAGGAAATAAATAAATAAAATAAAAGGTAGGAGCAAATAATTTTCCTTAGAGGAAAAAGAAACCCTAGTCAAAAGGACAAAACTAAATATTCTGGTGTTCCAAATAGAACTTCAAAGGAATTATAGCTGGGTGATGAGAATGGGCTATTTGGCTATTTAAGCCTACACTTCTATTTATAATGAAAGATTTCACAGGTGGAATATTTGAAAGCATGCAAATATCAGCTTCATCAATATTTCCATCAAATATCAGGACTATCAGTCCTGCACATTTTTTTACTCAAAGAGAAATTCTTCAAAAGTAAAAAGCCACTAAAAAAAAAGAGCGAGGAAAAAAATTCTTCAGGAAATTCAGTAGTAAAAAGCACCATATTTTCCTGAAAGGATTATAATCTCATATGAAATGCTGTATAAGAGCATAAAATTACAAGTTCATATTGTTTATTTAAAGGATAGATTTTCAGGGTCAAGCCCAATTTGGTATGTGAAATGCAGAAGGGAGAGTGAATTCCTGCTATCAATGGGGGTCTTTAGATACCACCAGCCAAAGGAGAATAAAGTGCAGAGGCCCTTGGGTTGTTCTCCTTGCTTCTCTGCATTGTGCTGTTATGACTGTCAGAGCTACTTTTTGTAGAAACAATATGTTTGAATATTATAGAACATTCAATTCCATATATTATATATGTAGAATATAGAATATACATATTTTTGAATGAAACATTTCCAGTTTTGCGCTATTTGGCTTTAAATTTCTCAGGTGAAACCCTGGGCCACATGAAGTTAACAACAAAATTTCATGTATATGATGAGAGCCAAGTTTTCTTCTCAATCTGGAGTTATATGAAATACATAAAATAATTGCAGCATGTTACACCTGCAGTTTGTTCATCTCAGGATCTCGTCTCTAGTAGCAGAGCAATAGCAATGCCCACGAGAGAAAATAACAGCAGAACAGCAATCTACATCTCAGAGAATTCTTGAATTAAATGTAATATTTAATACTGAATTTGCCAAAAATAAATAAATGAATTACTTAATTTAACAGCTGAGCTAACAGAACATTTCAGAGTATGTCCTTCTTTCTATGTGCACCATCCCAAGATTTGCTTTTGCCTATAATGGCTTTAAACTGCTGGGAGGCCACATGAGGATGCACTCCAGTGGGACCAGAGCAGGGCGAGACTGCATGTAGACGAGCCCTTTGAACTCGGTTTACAGACTGTCCTAATGGAGATAGGCAGTACTGAGAAAGGCGGCAGCTGTAACCACTAACACATGTGAAATCCTGGTTCAGGGAGATTGTTTTCATTATAGTTCTCTGCAGCTACCCTGGCTCTGAAGTGTTGGATTCCACTTTAATTTCTTCATTATGAAAGGCATTGCTTTATGAGTAATGTATAGAAAGGCTATAGAAAACCTGATAGCAGTTGTTTTTCTGAAAAGAAGGTGTTAGCGTGGGTGAGACAGTATCTAACACTAACACTCTGGTAAGGTTCCTTTCATTATGCTTTGCATTTCTAGAAAGTAGGTCAGCCTCTTTTCACAGAAATTGGTTAATTCATACAGCATAAATGAGGCCAGAAAAGCCATATAAAGCAGTAATGCTTCATCTTTTTAAAGAGAAATAAAATGCACACTCTCCTCTTTGCAAAGAAGTTAAGATACGCTGTCACCCCACTTATTCGCCACCATAGCAGATCATTTTACACCTAGTTAGTGTAAAATTGGTCTCATCGTTTCCTGAAATAGAGATCTGGCCTCATTTTCCTGTAAAGCACTGTCCAACTTCAGAGCAAATATGATGCATTCATCGTCTCTGCTCTCATGAAATATTATAGAGTACATGGACTTTTATATTATTGAACTTACATGGCTTTATTTAGATTTATAAGCATATGAATGTTTCACTGTTCTTTGCTTTTCTCCTGTTGGAACTCGGCTTGAACTTATTTTCTTGTTTGTGCTTTGGGAGGTTTCTTCTCTTCCTGCCCTAGGCAAAACTAGGGTTATAGTAAGAAAAATATGCACATAATATTGAAGGGGAAAATCTTTATCCAAGAGGAAATGATAAGGAATGCTTTAGGGGGAGATTAATTTCACTTTGACTACAAAAACTTTACTCCACAGGTTCTGCCTGTGAAAGTCAAACTCTTTTGATAAGAAAAATAATTTTGCTAGGTTTTGTATAATTAGTCTGAGAAATGAGATAGGTGGATTTTGAGGTGACAGTGGAACATGAAGATTGAATTTTGAAACTTGAACCTCAATGTTTAGAACTCAAAGACATAACTGAGCATCGGGGATATTTGCAGCTATTAGAATAGGTACACTTTAATTTTCTGCCCAAATGAGGCTCTTCACATTGCCTCCACTTTCCTAGCACTGAGAACTCTGAAAAACAGTTTGAGATCAGATCTTTGCTTGCAAGGAGAGTCAAAGGCATTTTTTGCTGATGCTCTAATGATTTTCTAAACTTGGTGAAGGGATTAACATGACTTAGGATCTGTGTGCTGACATAAGCAGAGATCCTATGAAGCGAAAAAAATAGCTTTGTACCAGATAATTTTTGAAGGATTTTTTTTTCAGACCTGACCAGAACCATTGCATTCCTGCCAGATTTAGCTTGTGCCAGCTGCTTTTCATTCAGCATTTGATTTCCTGAAGATATTGTGATTGAGTCACTAGATGAAATAAGTTTTATAGTAAGAGATAAGTAACTCTCACTCTATTGGCTGGTGAGTCTTTTATTCTCTTTATAAATGAGCTTAACGGCAGTTTTTTTTTCTATCAGATAGCCCAGGGGTGAAATGGGGGGAAATAGTGGAGCTCTTCCCCTTTCTGCCAGTGTAAGACTGTGCAGTGGGAGCAGTAGAAGGTGAGCACGCACCCAGCTCTGCTCCAGGGACTCCACTGGCCTTTTGGCCTTGACTTTTTGCAGAGAATGGCAATCAATCTAAATGGCAGCACCATAAGACATCAAACTGAATCTACTAATGTTCAGCAAAGAGGGCAGGCTAGTCTAGAAAGTGTTGTTGGGAAAGCGATGCTGTGAAGCTTTGCACACTTAATATTGCTCCTGGAGTTCAATGGACCTAGGGCTGACAAAGGGAGCAATCCAGTCCAGTCTTATCCTGCTCCTGTCTTTTTCCCCAGCTCATGCATCTCCTGCCTGGGTGGCTGTATGAATATTTATACAGGGAGGGGCAAAATGCAGTAATATGCATGAATATTCCCCAGAGGGATGGGAGCCCTTTGCTGGGAAGAAGGATGAGATAATAGGTATAAGCCCCACATGGAATTGCAGAGAACAATATCTCAGCCCCAGAATAGCTTTGCAGCATCCAGCACATCCAGCAAGTTAAAAATGCAAAGGGAAGCATTTAATTCAAGGTGCAACAGAGCTTTTTCTGTCTCCTTTTTTTTCGAGGGTTAAGGAAGGGTTGTATGGCAGATTTTCTTCCATGTCATTTTCCTGATATGCCTCAACGTGTGTTTGGTGCTGGCTCAAAGGAAGCAGTGGGAGGAGGAGGTCGAGCCTATTTGCAAGCAGTTTGCACACAGATTGGCTCAGCCATACCATAAAACTGCTCAGTGGGCTCCCCGGGATGAACAGGGCAGGTCGCTCTTCCCCATGCTACCGACCCAGGTGCTTGGCTCCTGCTGCTCTGCCCAGACATTGGGATTAAATAAACCTAATATAGTGCAGAGCAACCAAGGAGCCTGGAAACAAAGCTGATATGCTGGGCACTAGGTTCCCAGTTTGTGCTGTATACTTATTTGACAAACACTCTTTTAAAGTACCAGATTTTTATGCAGCTGGATTTTTCTGTGCGGTTGGATTGCTCAATTTCTATCCTTGGTAACGAGATTTTGTTATTTGCGCCCTCCAGATGATTTGACATATTTTTTCCTCACAGAATCAACAAGCCCTTGGTTATGACATTAAGTATAATCTTGAATTGCTCACTCTATTATTCCTCCAGTCTTAGGCTCGAAAGTTTGTTCCTGCTGTTGGGTGCTATTCCCATAACCATAATCCTAGCATCTAGATTAAGATCAACTTCAAAGAAATTGCTCTTGGAGATGGTTTTTTTTGACCCACATATGGTCTGTATTTTTGCTTTTTTTTTTCTCTCTTCTCTCGTATGTAATTAAGTAGTCTTGTCATCCTATTTTGTTAAAAGCCATTTTATACGTGATTTTGTAATAGCTTTAAACCTGTAATATCTGTCAAAAAATCCAAATGTTCAGATCCTGCATCCTGTCTGTAGGATGGTGGCCGACCAAACCAGCTTACAGGGTAAACAGCTGGGGGAGCCCATCCAGCAGCCGACTGAGAGAGCAATAAAATATATCCAGCAGAAGAAATGGAGGGTTGTCATTAAAGTACATGCTGAGGGACCTCGTGTTGGCCTCCAGGAATGAAAAGCAGCTGAGCTAGGGTCAGGGAGGAGCGTGGTGGGGGTTAGAACGGAGGGGAGAGGTGTCCTGCAGAAGGGGCGGAGCAGGAACCAAAAGAAAAGGAAGAGCCGTCCACGGAATTTGCTTTGGCCTAATTTCAAACAGAGTGCCTTCAGACTGTGTTTATACAATCGTGTCTTTCATGAACTGTTTTAATTTCTTTAACTAAATGCCTGCATGCCCTGAAGGTCTGACTTATCCCATGGAAGGCGGAAGGGATGCCGTCTGGAGAGGTGATGCATACTCAACTGCATGCTCCCGAAGGTTCACATTCAGGGATGGTGGCTGTGTTTCAAGGCACAGCTGCAAGAAAATGTTGCCATCTGTAATGGATGCCCACACTGCAGCTGCCAAAAGGGTTATGGCACAGATGCATAAATTTTCTAAGCACAAAGTAAGAAACTCCCAGAAAGCTACAGCAAGTTCTACCTTGATCAACTTATCAAATACATGTTTGCTTTCTTGTAGATGTTTCCACATCATATGTATGTACCCATCCCTTGTAGATGAGCCTGTATATATTTAGTGTGTAGAAAATATTTCCTTCGTTAGCATTTGAAAAACAGGAACCAAGATAACTAACAGGGACTAAGATACTAGTTATATTTTTAAAATAAGTTGATGTTCTGTTACAAATCTCCCAAGAGGGCTGGTAGTACTACACTCATTTTGGAGAGGAACATTTAATTAGTTTGATAAAGCTGGAGCTTGCTGTGTGTATTCAGTGTGGTGACAAGTTTTGGTCAACATGTGTACTGAGAGTCGGGCACCTGCCTATAAGTCTGTGAAGAATTTGCGTTTTATCTGAGTCTCTTTTACTATCGTATCTTGTTTGGCTTTGTTGGGACAATTAAAGTCCACATGCTGATAAGGTGCAATCCACACAAAAATTGCTCTGCTGTACAACATTACCATTTTTCAGAACCTGATAAATCTCACCATCAGGTAAGGTGCAGATCCACTTGGCCTAAATTCCCGTTTCCTAGATGCCTTTAAAGGCCCTGTAGCGCCAAGTACTGCTGTCCCCTATGTGAAGTAGGCCAAGCAGCAGGTCTTACCTCCCAAGGATGCTACAAAGACAAAGTAATTAAAGACAACACTGTATTCGGATGCTGCAGGAGCAAAGTGAGATAAGTATCTGTATCTTCATCTGTATTTAGACAGCGTATCACTTCTGCAAAGCTCATGTCTGCCACTTGCCTCCGATAATGAGACATTTCTGTCTGAAGAAAAGGCCTCTTCTGTTTTAGGGATAAATATAGATATGATTTCAGGTTGTGGGGCTCTGAATATTTGACAGTGGGCACGTCCAGAGGCTTCACTTTGATGTTTTTTGTATATTTACTTGCAGGAAGCCTCTTTCAGACTTTTCAATGGAGAACTATTACCTTTCCATACCAACCTTACCTTTCTTCTTCTCAGATCAACACTTTTAGGAAATTACAGCATCTCTGAAATAAAAAGTTATAGTCTGCTTCTGTGCCACATAATGAGATAATATTTGAATCCAGAGAACAACAACAGCAACAACAAATCCAAAACTGGAAATTAGGTTGGGAACACCGAATCAAATATTAATTCTTCAGTTCCATATCTTCTTTACCAAAACATGGGAGATATGGGCCTCAGGGTAAATTTCTGGACTTGAAGAACGTCCTGGATATTTTGAGAACAATATTTAGTGATATGATTAGGAAGACCTGGTCCTTTTGAATTTTAAATATCCTTATGAGGCTCAGTTGCTGATGTACTTTAACTTAATGCAGTAACATAGAAGAAAAATAAGTATTTTGAATAACCGGATGTCACATAAAAAGGAAATAAACCTTTGAAGATGGCTTTCATAACCTTGCAATAAAAAAATAATTGGACCACAAAGCTGATTTACACTGACTATCAGTTCCATTAATCTTTGTTTCAGTAAAAATGAAGTGATGTGTTAAATGAAAGCAAAGAATTTTCCTTCTCTGATTTAGCATATCCGAGCAATTCTTTCGCATATTACATCTGTGCGAGTAATAAAACCTATTAAGAAATGAGGTATTCGTGCAGGGCAGAAGTTCAGTGACTGTGAACAAATCATTAATCTACTTTTCTGAGCCCATTGCTGCTAGCTGCCATCTTAAGTGAGCTTATTTGTGACGGCAATGTCACAGAGCAACAGAAGATACTACAGACCACTTTGAAACTCAGTTTTTTTTTCAGCTACCACAAGCTTTGATTCAAAAATGAACAATCTGCTGTGGGACCCAAAATGAAGAGTTTAGCAATTTTCTAAGGTATTTAATATATCTGATAAGACCTTCAGTAAAATAGTGAAATATATTACGTTATTGCTCCAGTTACATTTCAGATAATCAGAAACACTAAATTTAAACAACCAAGTTAGAGACTTCAAAGAAATACATGTCAGACTATTTTATGAGACAAGTTCAAACTTAAGGATTATTTTGATTTTCTAGTACAACCTTCAGGCAAAATGAAAATTCAGCATTTATTGATTGTCTGTTGTTAAAGCAAATAAATTGCATTATAGTTACTTTGCTTGAGAAGTTTTGTGATAGTTGGCCACCATCCACTGTAGCTGAACTTTTCTCACAGCATAGCTCATGGATACCTGTAAGAGAGTAACTGAAGATCTGCTACTGGAAATAGAGTAGAAGAAGCTGCATTTTTGCTGTCTCCTTGTGCCTTGAGTTATCAGGCCCATAAGGAGTGTGAATCTTCCTAGGGCTGAAAACAAAGCGGAGTTCCCTTCAAATAATATTAGATTTCAGTCTCGTGAATCAAAATTAAAACTGGCAATCTTTTCTGAGAACATTTTGATAGAAATCAAGGATTATTGAATGGAGGCTAAAAAGTGTCACCAAGTCCTAAACACCTTAATATTTCTTGAACTGTACCCAGAAATCAAACTCGTGTTAAGGATGGAGAGAAAATGAAAACTCTATATTCATGGGAGATTAGAGTATTCCAGTTTTCAATGTGGTCAAGTCATCTACAGAAATCTAAAGAAAAAATGAATTATTGAAGGCCACAAGTTAATGTATCTACATTAGCCACAAATATTAAAAGACTCAACCTACACAAATAGTACTAAATTAACTTCCACAGAGAATAGATAACCTTTGACTCATTCTTATACATAGTTAAGCTGAGATTTGAAAGCTGCTTAAATTAAGAAAGTAATGCAATTCCCTCCAGCTGTAAGGGAACACTCTGTATAATGGGAAAGGGTTATAGTCTCTCAATGTAGGTTTAGCATAGGGAACTTAACACAATTATTTAATATTAATTCCTGAAATAAGCTTCAAATTTAAACTTACTAGAATTATCTAAAGAACAAATTCAAGCAGATCAGTTTTGTGGTTTAAATACAGGCATTCATCTTGTTTTACAATGATTATTTCTCCCTATACTAACAAGTTTGGTATATAATAATGAAAAACATTTTCATTCTTTCTCTAATTGTTACAGAATGCATTAACTTCTATAATATACCTTTGTATTGACTCAATATGATTTAAAAAACCTTGCTATGCCATTTGGTGCATAAGCGAAAAATAAAAATGGTTTATTCTTATACCTGAATTAGAGAATGGTTTAAATATACTCACGCAGAATTTAGCTATCCTCACAGTTAAGTCACACCTCTCAGTCTATGAGTGTAGGAACAGTTCCACTGATTTCAAAGAAATTTCTCATGCACCTAGAATTTGGATTTTGTGCTCATTTAGGTTAAAACTTAGTCTATAAGCCACTTTTACTAAATGCATTTTGAAACATTAAGAAGTTTCTCTGTATCTCTGTAGTTCAAGCCTGGTCTTATTTTATACTAGATCTTTGTCTCTAGTAGGAAATGAATTGGAAATGCAGATGAAAAGTAAAAACTTTACTTCAGTGTTTACCAAGGGCTGGAATCCGACACCCTAGGGACAAGAGAAGAAGCCTGGAGAAAGGAAGCCCTGGGTAGAGGAAGATTGGGTCAGAGAGCACTTAGGGAATCTTGATATCCACAAATCTATGGGCCCTGATGGGATGCACTCCAAACTGCTGCATGAGCTGGCTGATGTTATAGCTAAGCCACTCTCCATCATTTTCAAAAGGTTCTGGAGAATGGAGGAGGTGCCGGAGGACTGGAAGAAAGCCAATGTCATGCCAGTCTTCAAAAAGGGCAAGCAGGAGGACTCAGGCAACCACAGGCCAGTCAACCTCACCTCCATCCCTGGAAAAGTGATGGAACAGCTCATCCTAGCTGTTGTCTCCAAGCATGTGGAGGACAAGAAGGTGCTCAGGAGTAGTCAGCAGGGATTCACCAAGGGGAAATCAGGCTTGACTAACCTGATAGCCTTCCATGATGGAATGGCTGGCTGGACAGATGAGTGCAGAGCAGTGGATGTCGTCTATCTGGACTTCAGCAAGGCTTTTGGCACCATGCCTCACAGCATCCTCCTGGGCAAGCTCTAGAAGTGTGGGATAGATGAGTGGATGGGGAGGTAGCTTAGGAAGTGGCTAGATGGCAGAGCTCGAAAGATGGTGATCAATGGCATGGAGTCTGTTTGGAGACCTATAGTTAGTGGTGTCCCGCAGGGGTCAGTTTTCAGTCCAGTCCTGTTCAATTTATTCACCAACGATCTGGAGGAAAGGATCAAGTGCCGCTCAGCAAACTGGGAGGAGTAGCTGACAGCCCTGAGGGCTGTGCTGCCATCCAGAGGGACCTGGACAGACTGGACAACTGGG
>JAUBOD010000163.1:2080083-2093238 GCA_032353885.1 Nothura maculosa
AATATCCATATCTATCAATGAAGAGGACCACGCTTGCCCAGAGGGTGATTTTAATCTTGGATGACTTGGTCCCTAACATATCCTGCAAGTGCTGTCATTTGGGCCAACAAAGATTACTCATCACACTGAAAGGCAGACTGGAGTTCCTAAGCATCATTTCCAATAGCTATTTTTGGTTTCAGAAGTTGCAGAATTTCTATCTTTTATAGGAACAGTTATAATTTACTCTATTCAGCAGGCTAAGTACTCACAAAGATGAAACCAGCTATCTGACTTGACTAGAAATTTTGTTTGGCAAAAGCATTTTCCACCAGCTGCTCTGGCTGCCCATCTTGCTGCAAAGTTATTAGAGTTTGCCATTGAGCGTGTGGGTGCCCTGAAGAGCTTCTGGCTTGCCTTAATTGAACAGAAGAAACTAATTTAAATTTTTAAAAATATAATTAGGTTGACTTCCTCTACTAGGAATCTTGTAACTGATACTATGAATAAATTATGGAATGCAATTGTGAGGCCCTTAATTACAAAGATTCTTAGTTGCACAATTTCTGTGCTGATGAGTGATATATGTTTTGTCCTCTAAAATGGAGCATAATCCTTGTCACAAAAAGTCCTGCCTGCTGCACACTGGCAGCGAGGGATTCAACAGAGTGCACAAATCCTGCCTGGATACTTGCTGAGGCAGGTATTGCTCAGCTTATCTGTGCAGAATGCAAATACCAAGTAAAGCAACTTGTCCAGGCTAGCCTAAAAGCCAGGAGGGGTTTTCGCTTAGTGATTACAATTAGCTTAAGCCCTATGTAATATGCTGTATTTTCTATGTGTGGGTATTAATTTCTGTCTGTTTGCACCCTTTCCAGCTGTTGAGTGCGACTTTCTGAAGCAGATTTCTGAAGCAAATTATTCACTATGAAATAATTCAGCCACTTCTATCCCTGTTTCTTCAGCTGGATCATGATGATTGCATGAAGAGCAGTTTACATTTAAGCACTTTGCTAGGCACAAATGAGATAGGGTATTTGCTCCAGAACTATATAAAAAATGTTAGAATATGGCTGGATTTAAGAGTAATTTGGGATATAAACTAAATAAGACTTCTTTAACGAAATGTGGCTTTACTTGCTAGACACTTCTTCGATCTGAATTACAATAAAGACTCTTAAACTTCTCATTTAGTTAAAAAATCAGTGAAATCGCATGCATTAGCTGCCTCTAGGGAGTATGTAATGATTGTGTTTTCCCATTTCTCTGAGAGACAAAGCTTTCCTTTTGCAGACTTCACTTCTTAATCCTATGTAAAACTACCTCTTTTTAAAATGATACCTACTTCCTTCTAGACTCAGTAGTTACATCTACATCATAAGGAGGTAAGAAACTATTCAATGTCCCCCTGGCAAAGCTTCCTAGTACACCTTGTATCCACGCACTTGACCCTTTTCCTCCCCACAGGTGGGAAGCTGTTCCCAGACTGTCCTCATGAGCAGATCCAAGCACTGCAGTGAGTTGGAGGGATGAAGTCAAGTGCTGGAAATCATGCTGTGCACTTCCTTCATGTATTGATATGGACACTGCCAACACAAAACTTAAAAAAAAAGAGAGAGAGAAGTGGATGTTGGATAGAAAGAAAGAAAATAAAATTTTTTAAAAAATAATTTCTGTTGAGAATTGTAGAAGAGACCCTTCTGAAAGAGTTCCTTTAAGAAAAAGGTTGATTTTTAGCCTATAACATAGGAGAAATATTCACCTTTTCCTTGAGAAAAAGATGGAAGAAGAGGATGGAAGGAGGGAAATTACTGAAAGAAAATTCTGCCTGTAGTTTAAGACTAGCAAGAAAAGAAGGATTAAGGGATAGGAGATCAAAGAAGAGAGCAACAGTGAGATCAGGAGCTAGGTTTATTTGGTCAATGCAATGTTTTCAACCTAGAAAGTTATCAGCTTATTAGCAGCCTCAAATGCCATGACTTCCCAATGGCTCTGTGTGTTTCGTGGGGTTACATTGCACATCTCTGCAGCCTCTCAGCCCTGGTCTCTTTTCTGTGTACGTTGTAATTAATGTTAGTCATTGTTTTGAGAGCCCTGGAGTTGGTGTGCTTGGCCCTTACTGGAGGCATTACTGCCCCCCACAAATGCCAGCACTTTGCAAATCAGCTACTTGCCCAAATTCACCACTCAGCCTGCTGCAATCTCACTGTTTCCAAGGGCTGTGAGTCTCAATGCCAGCCACTT
Organism: Nothura maculosa; assembly: GCA_032353885.1. Taxonomy (NCBI): domain Eukaryota; kingdom Metazoa; phylum Chordata; class Aves; order Tinamiformes; family Tinamidae; genus Nothura; species Nothura maculosa. Next base: position 2,082,307 of record JAUBOD010000163.1, read on the forward strand.
TCCCCCATTTCAAGGCAGGAGATAGAATAAATCACAAGGAATAGTCATAAAGGATGAGTACATACAGTACTCATGAGTACTAAAACAGTGGCAAGAGCCAGAGCTAAGAAAAATCCACAATCTCACAATTTAGTAGAAACAAATGTTTTAGCAGGATATGTATCTTTGAACAAGAACTGTACTGAAGCATTTTCTTTAACAGTTTTACTTAGATTATACATAGAAAATCTTTAATTTAGAAATCACAAGATTTCAAGATTTTCAGTTCACAAGATTCATCTCTTACAGAAAGCAATATTCAACTTCTGTTATGACTGTGCATAAATCAGTCATTTAGGACCAAAAAAAAGAACTTAGGAAAGGCATTAGATCCAGAATGAAGATTAAACTTCAAGGAAAACCACATAGATACAGAAGTGCACAGCTGAACACCTTTGTGTTGTTTTGGAGCACATAGGTGAAAAATGAGTTAAAGGAGCATGTCTTCAATGCACTAGATTGGGATTCCAAATCCATGTTGCTCTAACCATGCCACGGTACTCATTGCATTGGAGGCAAAATCTTGTGGCATTACTGTGAATGCTTCTGTTCTGGCTAATGAGTACAAACTGTTTTTGCAAACTAGATGCAGAAGATCTTGAGACTGGGGTATTATCAATATATGTAATCCTCTACCAAATAACATGGAATAGCTAAACACTTCCTAGGGTGGTAAACCTTTTTTTTTTTTTTTTTTACTATAAAATTCATTTTAGGAGCACTACTGAAATTCCTGGGAGAAACTGGAGGGAATGGAAGGAAGGTGATTGCTTCCAAATGGCCACTTACTCTTCCTCGTGCAATATTCAGGCTGAAACAAGGGATGGATAATTGCCAATGACTTATCTGTTTGACAAATTACTGTTACAACTGAGGGAGCTGCTGCATGAGGAGGACTTTTGCCTGGAAAGTCTTCAAAACAGACAACTACATCAGATTCAGACCTTAGGAGGGATCAAAAACTTCATTATTTCCTTGCTGCTTCATCTTCAAAACTCATGTTAGGTTACAACATGTTTAAAAACAATTTTTAATTAATTCATATTATTTCACTGAAGTCAAAGTGTGCAAAATCTTATGAAAACATTTCCACTACTTGGAAGAAGAACAGGGATTCTTTCCTGTGTTATGCTTTGGTGGTTAGACTGCTTTTTTTTTTTCTTCTTTTTTTCCATTACTTAGATATACGATTGTATCAAACTGCCTTTAAAGTAGAGAGAATTTGGTACCTTTCCCTCTGCTGCTTAAGAACTTCATTGCATTGTTTACAGATTTTTATCAAGCTTTTCCAGAAGATGCTTTGTACTGCCACTTTCAAGGAAATCTTATACCAACAGGTGTAGGCAGTGATTAAAATATGACATACAGGCAAATTGGTCATCTTTCAAGGTTCTCCCACCGCTTTGACTGCATTATTCAAACTAAAATCAGGAAAAGACTGCAGGAACTAATCCCCTTGCATTTAATCTTTTAGTACTAAATGGTTGGCTGCTGTTATTTTAATTGAAAAATAAGGTGAATGGTGCACTGTATTCTTTAAATCCTTGTTATTGTCTGAGAAAGAGATTTCAAAAAACAACATTAGCATAGCAAGCCGTCTTGTTTTCCTTGCACCAAAAATTATACTGTGCCAATGGCACGTGAATAGTACGAAATCCAAGTACCATGCAGAACATGAAATGATTTTATGGAAATGATTTTATGTCCATGGCCTGCCAGTTTGACTCCTCATTTCTGTAGTCTTAGGGGTACATCACTTTTCACTTTCCTGTTTCTTGCCAAGGGATCACTGTGCATGTTGCAGCAGTTATTTGGGGATGGTTAGATATAATTGCTATTGGCACTGCGCTCCGTGTGCCTTGTGCTCTACAATGAGTTATTCAGCTGGGACATTAGATGACTGTTGAAAGCTTTTGTCATAGCTGGATATTATCCACTCGTCTCTGAAAGCCATTTTACAGGGTCTGAGAAGTGCACAAGAGAGAGGTCTGTAAAGATAAGCGAGGAAATAAAGAAAAGCAAAGCCTATCAGCAAGCAGCCCATTAACTCTGTGTTTTCTTTTTATTTATTTTTTGTTTCTGCATGGCATTATTTTAGGAGGAGGGAGATAGATGTGCCAGGGTCAAAGGTAGCCAGTAACAACCTTACATCCCAGACCATTCATTGCTTGTATTTTTTTTGCTCTTCTTTCCCTCAGAGCACCATGCACAGTACAGCTAGAAACTGGCCTCTTCATATCCGAGTCTGCCTTCCTCTAGAAGAAAATGGGTTGTTTTTCTTCAAAGGTAGATAGACTATAAATCTGCCTTGCCATCTTGTGCCCAAGCATAAGCTTGGAGCTATGGAGCTCTATCTATAAGGCTGTGGAGCCTTATCCACTGCCATCCTTTATTATCCCCTTTCGTATGAAAAAAAACACAAGAAAGTTGCTTAGTTTAGAGCTGCACACCAAGACACTTAGGATCTGCAAATGCTAAGTCACATTTCTCCTTGCCTAAATAAGTAGACACTGGAGACCTATGTGGTTAATTTACTCCTGCTCCCTTGCACATCAGAAGGGCCTTCTCGTCTCTGCAAATGTGGCTGCTGGTCCACAAAGATGAGCACTGGCTCTGGGGACTGTACCAGCAAAAAGGCAAGAAAAGAGTAAGGGAAAAAAAAAAGAAAAAAAAAAAGTATTTTACCATCAGCTCAGGAAAAAGAATCATCTTGAATGTTAAGCCACTGAGGAAGGAAAGAGTGGCACCCAGGAGCAGAGAGGCAGAGGGATGCTATAAGCTTGCAAAGCTGCTGGGCATTTCCTTATCATCAAACATTTGACAGAATCAGAACTTCTAAATTATATATCTTAGCAGGTATTCCCGGTATAGCACTTTGGACAAACATACAATTTTATCATATTACTAGTTTTACTAGAAACATACATAACAGATACATAACAGCGAATATGACAGACTTGCCATTTGGGCAATGTCTTGTCTAATCTAGTTTCTTCACCATTTCCATCACTTCCTCTCTTGCCACACACTTTATGTAGGTTTTGGTATTTCTTCCCATTTTGAAGCTCCAAGCTGTGCCAGCTTTGCCCAGGTTGGCCAGTGATATGACCATGCGGATGGGTTTTCAGGTGAATCTAAAGTGGTAGATGTATCCATGGCTTCTGCAGCAATTCTGGACCATGCTAGAACATCCATCTCTTTATGCATATATGGATGTGCATCGTGGGTGTTTAGTAAAGTTTTGGATATCTCCAAGGATTTTTTTTTGCAAAAGAAATAGATTTTTATCATTTTTCATTGACACAGATATCTAAACTCTGCCAGCATCTCATTGTAGGCAGAACGTAGGTCATTTGGACCTTCCCAAGTACTCTTTAATGGTATTATCTCCCAGTCTTGCTCACTGTAAATTCTGTTCTGTTCTGATAGAAGATAGAATGGTGGATGTGCTTTGAGTAAAATGAAAATAAAATAGTAAAAAAACTAACACACTGCTCCACAGAGTGCTTATCAATCATAAGAAACACATGCTAAGCACTGAAGGAGTGAAGGAGCTAAAACTGTACGTGATCACACAGGCACAGTATGTATTATTCATCTATCTAAGGAAGATTAGGATTTGAAAGAAAATATTCCTCTTACGGATTTTTAAAAGTATTAGTAAGAAGTTAGTGTTTGCCCTCAGGAGTCTGAGGACTTCATCACACTCAAATTATTTTGTTAGATGTAACTTCGCTCTGTTTAGATTAGCAGAGGGTGTTTGACTTGTCCAAAGTCAGGAACAGTTAGAAGTAATTAATGGTTTCAGATAACTTAATTCTCAGACCAAGGTTTATCTAGCAGAATTTCTCCTTGATCTCTGTGAATGCTACAAATAAAATCTTTCTAATGATGGGTTTTGTTTTCTTTTTGGAATTGCATTTCTGGTCTTATTTTATGAGGTGTTTTATTATTGGCTTTCTTTGTGCATCCTTTGCATCACCCACAGTATTTGATGTGGCTGCAGATATTGGATGTCCTTGATATTCTATCCATCTGTGGCTACTTCAGAGGATCCTCTTGTCATCAGAAAAACTCTTCTATCCACATAAAATAGATTATAAGGAGCAGGGAAAATGTTTAGACTAGCATGGAAAAGGATGTTTGCTCTGATCAGAGAAGAAATTGCCCTGAAACTATAGGAATTTCCTGTCGCTAAAATATTGTGTAGGTCCTAAAAACTTTGTAGGCTGTGTTTCTCCTCTGGGCAGCTAGAAAGGTCAAAGTGCCTTGGGGTAAGACATAGGATTGCAGCATTTAGGAGTTCATCTAGTCAGGAAATTATGGTTGTAAAGTTACATGTCCCTGTCACTTATCATTACACAGCTCATTAAATCTCTGCTAATTGCAGTTTCATCCAGGTCCTAATGTTTCTGTGTCTAATTAGCACACTGAAATCCTAAAATTGGAATCATTTTCCTATTCTAGTCACTTATACAGAAAACAATAGGGTTTAGAGGTTAAAATTGTTGTAATACAATAAAAATCACACCTCTGCTTCTCAGTCCTTTAGCTCAATTGTTCAAGGGGTGCTTTCTCCCAGAAACAGATGGAAAGATATTCGAAATCAGGGTTTTCTTAGTATAAGATACACAAGCTTGTATGTGAAACATACTTACTTCTTTTGCACTTATTCTTTGTTGCTCTTCTCTCCCTCTAACTGTTCATTCTCATGAATAACTTCTCAAAGAATTATTTACAAATTATCTATCATATTTTTGTTATTTTTACTGTGTGCTGAGAAGAGCCACATTAGGCATCTCTTTGACAACCAGAGAAATTTTTGATAAGCAAAATTACATGAAAAAATATTTTAATGGTGATTTACTATAAATAACACATCTCTACACTTCATTGGAAATTCCCAAGTGCATTTTTTTGCTTCCAAGCAGTTCTGCTGCCACTGACCAGCTTAAAGAGCATTCAGGAATACATCATGTCTTATACTTGAGACAAAAATAGCATCTAACTCTTGGAGGCCTTTGACAACATTGGATATATTCTGATAAAGAAAAAGTATATTTTAGAATCAATCGTAATTTCACATACATTTACCTCAGGACTCATACCACTAGGAAAAAAAAAAAAAAGCTTCTTGCCTTTTTGCATGGAATTTCTGTTTTTTTCAACATTTTCATCATCATTATTCAAATTTGATCTGCTAGTCTAGAACTATCTTTTCAAATAAGCGTCCTTGACAAGTAAGTTTGCTTTTTAGTTAAACTTTGTATTCTAGATACATCTTCTCTGTGTAATTTCCAATGAAAGGCTGAAGTTGTGAGTAACACCTTAGCTATTGCTGCTGTTTTTATTAATTTTGCTATACTTGTTTAACTAGATTGCTCCTGGTAAGTATATCATACTTATGTATAGGCTGTCTTTTCTTGATACTTTTTTGAAAGTAATAAAGAATGATCTTGATGGAGGAACCCCATAAAATCCCATTACAAAAAAATCAGAATTGCAAACAATATAAATACCTACACACAATTCTTTAAGTTGCAATATAGTATATTTGTATTTTTAAAAGTCATTTTTATTTGTAGAAAGTGTTAGTATTGTTTCACAAGACTCTTCACAAATCTTCTATCATGAATAAGGATGTCTGGATACTAATCATTACTTGTTCCAAGGCAAGTTATTTAGAAATTATTAAACTCTGGAACCTCAAAACTTTCTGTTAGCTCTGTCACTATAGAGAGTAGAACAAGTTTATAAATTGTAACAAATTCGGTCTTGTAGAACTTGAGTGATATGTTCAAAATCTGAGTTGTACAGACAAATAAACTACAGGAGTCAGAGGAGCTCCCATTGGATTAACTGCCCAGAAAAATATGGAGGAGCTGGAAGTTTTTTTCCTGAACGAAAGCTCACGTGGTGACCAAGCAGTGTCTTCTCATGTGGCTGTTGGGGATTTGCTCTCGGCCTCCAGGGACTCGAAACAAGAGATTGTATTGTGAGGTTTGATCCCAGATCTCCTATGTAAGGACATGAACAGTTCTCGTGTGACAGTTTTTAATCTCCATTTTTTTAACCTATTTTTAACCTCCAGTTGCTTACTATCTGAGACACATATATGAAATATTGCTATCTATCCATCGTCAGAACAAATGAGTCTTGTAGGTTACATCTGGAATAAATGAGGCTGTGTTCCAGCTCCCCGGGAAAGCCTGCAAGGGTTTCACTTGGCTGTTGGGCTCGTAGCCTTCTCAGAGTCTTTTTCCCTTCCTCTGTTGATTGATGTTGAGGCACTCTACCCTGCACGCTTCTGCACAGAGCCATGAATGTTCAGGCCCCATTTTGCAATTCATCCCAGATTAGTTATTAATTTGCATTAATTTATCAAGTGCCAGAGGCCAGCAGTCCTCTTCCAGGCCTATTGTTTCTCTTGTTGGCTTGCATGAAGGGGATGGAAGAGCAGCTGAATAACATGGTCATGATGGGCCTCATGCAACCTCTTTTATGCACTCAAACGTGCCCATACTGTGACCCTTTTTGGAAGCTAACACTGCTGGAGTCCTGCCAAAATGCTGCTGCATATTCCCAGTGTTGGAATGGGATGGGAGTGGGGCTGCTCAGTAGGATCAGGGGCTGTCAGGCTCCCTGGGCAGTGCGTGCCCCTCGCAGGCTCCAAGAACTGCCACAGTGCTGACAGGTCTAGACCATTTCTAATTTCCATGCTTGGGGTTTTATTCGGTTATCATTCTCCCCCATTCAGGCGAGGAAAAAGGGGGGAGATATGAGATAATCTTGAGTTTCTTCAAAAAGCTCAGGCTATAATTGAAAGATTGAGAAGTATTTCACTCCCTAGCCAAGTTCAACCCTCTCTGTGGCACTGGAGCACGTGGCTGGGTGAGATCTTGAGTCCTCTCCAGGAGAGCCAAGCAGGGCCCCAGAGCCCCCAGTACCAACCAGCAGGGAGGAACCGAGGCAAGAACAAGGGATGTGAATCCTTATGGGGCTCTTGGGAAAGACCACAAGGGAGTGCTCCCGGACTCATATCAGCCAGGGATATTTGTCACTGTTACTTATGAACAGATAGTAAAATGTTAAAGCAGCTGCACCATTACCTTGCTCATTAATTCCTGAAAGACAAAATCCCTGATGTGCAGCAGTCTGTGACTGCACACTTCTTTCTGGGCTTGTCATGCCTTTTGGGAACGTTATTGCTTTGTCTTTGTCTTGTAGGTAAACAATTAGTGACAGCATCTCTTTTCCTAACTCGGTTAGTTGCTCTGGTCCCTCATCACACATTTTGGATCTAATTTTGCATTTACTTTAGCAATTAGGAGCACATTCATAAAAAGCTGTAGGGCTTCACTTTGAAAAGGTCAAAATAAATACCGACAACATTGTTGTGGGCTTGTGGTTTTATTCTTGCTTCGGAATTCTGCAGGCAAGCAACACTCCAAATGAAATGAGCATACTGGTCAATTATATTCTGTGTAAAATCTCCCTCTGTAAAAGGCTCTAACATAAGCTTTCCTCTTTGAAAGCAGTAAATCAATCAAAAGATTTTGAATGAAATATTTCAGATACCTTATGTGTTTTTAGAAAACCCACAAAGGTATCTTTTCACCTATGAAAGAAACAACAGAATTAACAAACTTACATCTCTTCACTCTAGTAGCTCCAGCTCTTCTTCCAGTCCATTGCTGAAGACATTAAACTACCTTGGTGTCTCCTACATTGTCCCATAACATCATGGTTTCTCTATCTGCTAATGATCCTAGATGACTAGTCTTTTCTGCTGACTTACTCTGTGATCTTGAGTGACTCATTTAATTTCTGGAGCCCTATTTTCCCTTTTTATTCAGATGGTCATTCTTTGCATCAAGGGTCTGAGTGGATGCCTGGAGGGACTGGACCACTGGACGAGAATCGGGATGTGGAGGAAGATGTGAGGAGGCACAAACGGATGGTGAAAATGGTGCCTTTTGGCCACAACAAACCAAGACCACCTCAACTGCTCATCAAATCACATAGTGTGGACTTCCTAGTGGTTGATTTTAACTTTTGGGTAAATGGAGACCCACTTGCAGTCCAGGTAGCACTGAATCAAGGGTATCCTGTATAAGTGTTTTTAAAACTTCCCCTTCACTGGCTTGTAGAAATATTTAGTTATGAAGTTATCTGTTGGGAAAATGAGAATTAAGTTTAATTGAGAGGATGCACTTTGTGTCACCTAAGTCACCATGACAGATTTCAAGTTTTCCATATAAAATGATCTCCTAATCTGTCCCATGAACTTCAAAAGGAAACTTTTCCAAATAAAGTGCCTCTCAACATTTAGGTTTTAACATTGCTTTCAGAATGATGTTGAGCTCTAGCCTGCAAGGAATGGGCATACTTTAGTAGTGACTGTTAGGAAAATTGGAGAAGGAAAATGAAGAAAAATTTTCTCAGGATGGCTTTTCTAGCTGTAGTCACTGAAAGGGGTCAGCACGAATGATGGGAATAGAGAGCTATGGCAAAAATAAGTATTTAGAAGAGGAATTTCCAAAAGTCTTCATTTATGATTTATCTCTTTGTTGCTAAGATACAGGATTACAAGACTTGTATAGAACAAGGCTTTGGGAACTTCAGGCTACCGCTATGTGCTGCTGTGTTTTGGGGCTTTGTTTTTCCACTCTTAAAGTTCCAGCTTTTCGGATTATCAGAACTGACTTTCCATTAGCAATGGATAAATATTTTTATTTGCATATTTCCATTCGCCTGTGAATGCCAAACACACACATATCATTTTTGATTCATTGGTCATGACTCATTGGCTTTGATAAATTCAAATGCAGCTTGTCTGAGAGTTTAACTGAAAATAACTAATATTTTAAGCTAAAAGTGTTCTTGATAGCATGTATCTTTGCAAAGTCTGCAGCAGAACAGAGATATATGAGCCAAGCTCACCATCTTTCTGCTGTACAATTTTATATAAGCTTATAAAATAAACTTTAAGTTCAAAAGCTCAAGCACATAAATCATATGAGATGTTCCTCTGTCTTCAAGGGCCTCAGGCTGAAGAGACCACAAACTGCTGCCAGTGAGTTATACAGTATACAGAGGTATCTATCCACATAAATGTAACGAGGATCTGCTGCACTCACAGAGCAGAACTGTAGTCATTTCTGGGCTGGTGCCTTATTTGTAGCATCAGATAAGGTTATTTCTCTTTTCATCTTGGTAAGGAAAAGTTCACATTCAGAAAGTGTTAGGTATAACTTGAGTCATTCTTGTCCTGAATCCTTGCTATGAGAAAATACTGAAATCCTGATAATTTCTTAAGGCTTATACTCTTCTCCTCCACATATGTACACGGTCTTGTAGTGTAACTGCTTCAGAAGACAAATATTCCTGCAACTCTGCAGTCTGCCTGGAAGATATAATCATAACAAACAGTAGTTCTGTAAGCATTTCTTCTCTTTGACTTCAAGTTCCTTTCTCAGCTCCTTTCTGAGTCTTTTTCACCTTATATAACACACACAGCAAAATTCAATTGTCCTTTAAATAGACCAACGAAAGAATTGCTGGTAAATTACTGGAGTCAGTATTGTCTTCCTTGCTGCTTGTTCAGGGTCTGACTTAATATATGTTCATTTGCTACGTATCTATGCCTAAATGTACGAGTGAGCAAAAGACACTGCAAAAGGAAAAGCTCTGGTCTTGCTATTTGTCTGTTCACAGTCAGCTAAAAGACTAGCTATAAATTTCTAAGCAGTTTATTGTTACTGCTACTTTAAATAAGTCTTAATGAGGCAAATCAAGCCAGTGGTGCCAATTTGGCTTTAATGAACTGAATTCCTCAATAAGAGGTTTATGGGAAGCGATTATACCAGGCAAACTGTTTTGCTCCCTGTTCATCCCTTGCAAGGAGAGAAAAGCTGCTCTTTGCAGAGGTTGCTCTGTCTCCTGCCTGCTGGTGTGTTTGGAGGGTGGGTGAGCACGAGAGCGTTCGAAACGCAGCTACGTCGCAGTCGACCAGGACAGGTCTGCTGGCTGAGACAGCCCTGGCTGCTGCAATAGAGCTTTCCAAACAGGAAACCACAAATCATTAGAGAGAAGGTCAGCAGGCCTGTAGGAAAGGCACGTAGGTTTGTATGCAAAGAGTATCCTGCCTTAGAAATAGTCTGAGATCGGTTTTAAAAATGCAGGAAAGCGAAACTTTCTTTGCACTGAACGCAGAGCTTGAAACAACTTGCAGCTGTTCCTGTAGCTGAGTATTTGCAATGCTGTGACTTGCACGGATGTTCCAGCTGGTTATCCACTCCTGAGACCGTAAGTGAACCTAGAAGGGTGTCTAATAACTCCTTCCTGCTACTATATGTGTCTCAAAAGGAGACACATCCTGTAGGTGCGTTTATTCCAGGCATTCTCAAATTTAAGTTCTTGGTTGCTTTGGCTCCCGGTAGGGCATTATCTCCTTCAGTACACACATCATTTTAGCGACAGTATAAAAGTCAATGGCTACATCATATGCTAAATCAAATAGGCATATGCAAATCCAAATGAATAAAGGATGTATTTGCATGTGTGCTAGTGATATGCGAGCTAGCGATATGAAATGCTAAGCTAATAGATTCTTTAATCAGAACTTCAAATACAGACACTGCGTTTCCTATTACCTAAGAGTAAATGAAGTGCATGTACTGGCAAGGTTGTCCCTCTGTCTGTCTTTAAGATGGAGAGTTGTGTATAAACTTAATACAGCCTTTGTGCAACAGCCATAGCCTGTGTGATCCCCAGGGATGCTGATATGTCAGCCAGCATTAAAAAAAATATGAGTCAGGCTTCAAATATAATTGGATTGGCTTAGAATCAGGAAACTTTCTAAACAATAAAAAATATGCAATATGTGGCTCT
>JAUBOD010000163.1:2110461-2120883 GCA_032353885.1 Nothura maculosa
TTTCCTCCTCTTTCAACCAATTCCCCTCAACACAATATGTTTTCCATTATGAGATTCACCTGTGAATGTAGCTGTCAATTATGGCAAAACTATTTAAACTATTGTTTATTTTGGATAGCAATTGTTTCACGGAACTAAATCTTTGTTAAATACATTAATAACAAGACATAATGACTACATATGATCTTGGTATATAGAGTTAAGAGTTTGCATTTTTAATTTCCTGTACTTCTCTTGTATTTCTCACTTTGGTTATTTGGAAAGCTGAGGCACATTATTCTTGAGTGACTCAGCATGAAGAGTGAATCAAATTCCGTAACACCTTTCAGTAACAACTTTCGGAAAGATTGAATAGACTCAGTGATTTTTTCTTTTTCAAAGATTACTTCCATGCATGGCATTTGAAAGGTGTTTGTAGTTCAGTTTAAATAGGAAAAAAAAAAGCAGTGACTGGCCTGTAAAATCCTTTCTCTACTTAATTTTCAGCACGAAGGTAAGAAGCACAGATTAGAAAAGGGATAGGACAAAAAATCTGCTCCTGAAGCAGAAAGGGATATTTGGAAATGGGTCAGACTGAACTGGGAGAGCTGTTTGCCAGCACTCCTTATGCATTCAGTTCATGCAGCTGAGTAACTGCAGAGTAAGTACTTGAAAAATAAAAAAAGAAGAAGAAGAAAGAAAGGGAAAAAAAATAAATAAATCCTCTCTACTTGAGTTTCCAGGCTTGAGAGTTGGCATGACAACTGCCAACAAGTAGTCCAGTCAGGCACTGACTGAGCGCACGAAGCTGAAGAAATTACCAGAAACACATGAAAACCAGGAATACAGAGAAGTGTTAACAAAAAGGAAAAAAAAAAAAAAAAAAGAAATGATAAAGTGTGGACATCACAGAGCTTTAGAGGTGCGTGCCTAAGCACATAGGCAGTGAGAAACTATTTTTCTGCATAGCAGTAGGCAGAGTATCGTATGGCTGAGGTGGTGACTAGCTGTGTCTCCAGCGAATAAAAAGATTGTGCTACTCTAGGCAAAACTCCAGCTCTGTTGTGTGCCAACAGAAATAGCTGATCAGGCTGCACAAGAGCAGTTTTATAGGGAACAGCAAGTAGCAATGCATAAAGAGCATATTAATCTTCCTTTACAGTAGGACAAGTCTAATTTCCCGAAAACAGAAATTTGGATCTAAACCAAAGGAAAATATTAAGAAGGATGTCAAAAATAGGAATATCTGACATTTTTTATGAATAATTTTTTTTTTTCTGAAGAAGTAAAAGACTTGAGGACACCAGTAAAGAAGGGGTGACATTCATGCATATGGTAGGATAGGTTTTTCCAGATCTCCCTCTGCAGTGTTTTTTGTTTATTATTGTTACATCAACATTTTGATGCAGCTGATTCTCTTCTGTCCCCAGCTGCCAGAGGAGTTATTGGCTGTGCTCTGCAATGCTTTCCACATCGCCCTGGATTTGCCTGAGAAACCATTCTCTCCTTGTACACTGGCTTCCCAGTGACCAGCGAGGCCAATTAAGGTCAGAGCAGCACACAGCAGAAATATTTGCTCTTATATTTTTTGATCTAAACAAAGTTTCTAAATTACACACTCTGTATAACCTGTTAACATTTAAATAGTGATCAAAATTTGCTAGTGCATAAACCTCACAAATTTACAACCAACTCACTCCTTCTTTTGTCTAGCAGAAACTTATTCATTATTGTTTAAGAGTGTCAATTCAGTACAGCTTGTATATATAAAGCCTCTATTTTAAATGCAGATATATAGCGCTGGGCTTATGGTGGATTTTATGTTCTAGTTACCAAGGCTCTTTTTGTTTTGTTTTGTTTTGTTCTATTCTGTTCTGTTTTGTTTTGTTTCCAGAAACTGCTCTTTAAATTGGAGCATAATTAAAGGGTTCCTCCCTTTTATCAGGCAAAGGAGTATGATCTGACCGCACTGCCATGGGAATTTCCCATTTGGATTTTCTATAATAGAAGTAAGAGATTCCCATATTCAAGCTTCTTTTCTAGCAAAGGTTCTAACATGATTAAAAAATTAACACAAAACAAAACAAAATAAACCCTTTACACCTAAGTGTCAATATTTGACACTATATTTGACAGATACTTGAGTCTGCCAATTTCAACTTGCCAGTCATACAAATATATTGTATTCACAATTAATTATGGCATGCTAAAAAATTGCATCATTTGTTATTAGCACAAAAAGACAAGGATCATTCCCCAAAGATGTAACAGTCATTAAACATACAAATTATACTGCATATGATTATTTCAAATGTGAAAATAACAAGCAGTAGTCCTTGCTGCTGAATGTTAAACACTTTGTATAATGAATATTACACTTGGTGAAGTCCACAATAAATCTTAATGAAGATGGTAAACTTGCTTCAAATCCACATCTGAATCCACAGCATGATTCAGAGAATCCACAGCATAGTTTAGAGAATCCACAGCATGAATAAAATGTATGTTACATCTGAAAAGAGGTAGGTATCCTCTTTTTCCACCTTTCCTATTATATTCCAACTTTTGAGCAAGGCATTATTTACTACTGGCAAAAAAAAGACTTTGTTTTCTTGGACACAAGATGTTCATTTTTATTTTTATGGTAATTTTTCTCTCATACATATTGTAACACAGGTAAACAGCTCCATCTGTTTAAGTTATAGAGGACTTGAAATCTTTACAGCAGGGAATGATTAAAAATGTATTATGTTGATAGGCCAGCACTTAGGCCAGCAATGCTGCACCAGATTATGCCAAGTAAAGATCTGGCCCAAAACATAACTTAAATTCAGTTTACCAGAGCAGCCACTGAGGTACAGAAATCAATACAAATTGAATTTTCTGTGCTTACTGCATATAAAACAGTAACTTACACCTCAAGAAGACTATGTGTATGTTCTAGCATAGTATATTGTTTTATTAGACATGCTGGCTGAAAGAGTACGTTTGAAAAGAGCAGTCTCCATATTTTCCTGTTGGATAGCCCAGGCTGTGTTAAGCAGGCTTCCTGAGTGCAGTCGTGGTGACTTAGATAACAATATATTCGATAAAGCAGTGCTGCAGCAGGCACCTAGGGAGGGAAGCTGAGCAGTCAGTGCCAACCCTGCCTGTTCTCTACCATCCCAATGAGATCGGCTGTGACTAATGAGCTTAATGTAAAAGGAACTGATGAAATTGTTTGAGTGTAAGGATAATTGAAGAAATCATTATGAAAATAAAGTACATTATAAAAGCAACGGACGAGAATGACCAAATTCCTTGCTGAATAACTTGAAAATATAAGAAAAACACAAATCAATGAAGATCCTTTTGCTACATCTGTAGTTTTCCCTTCTACATCTGAAACAAGCTTCCCGAAAAGGTTCATTGATTAGGCCTGAGATATCTGTGACATGAAATGCTCAATCCTATATTGATCCTATACATGGTGGTTAACAAGTACACCATCACAAATGTAGATTTTGGTAAGATTTATTACTCAGGAGATGCTAATTTTGGTGCAATATTATTGTCCTAACTTTGTGCACTAACACTCCTCATCATTTTAAGCAAATGGAGGTGGAAAGAGGGCATAAAAAAGGGAGTTAGAAGAATACTGATAAAACATTGTTAATGCAAATATCTAAATATCCAGCATTAATCTGAATCAGTTTCTGTTTGACAGTTTTACTATGATTAATTGAACAAGACTTAGTGCACGAGCCCTCTTGAGACAACATCATGTTATTCTACTCATTCTACTCATTCTACTCATGTTATACAAGTCTACAAAAATAAAACCCACATTGCACAAGACTACAGAAATTTGCATTCCAAATCTAATGTGCTGCATAATCAATCTGTTCTATATAGAAAGGGAGACTTCTTAATCAGAGAAAAGAGTTTAAATTATGACTCAGCTTCACCTTCAGCATTTGCAGAAGACTAGCCTGCAGGTAGGACTATCAATTATTCTTCTTATCTTATTTGAGAGATGATGACGATTGTTCACAAGATGGTACAAAAAAAGAAAAAAGTATCATTATAATTCACAGGACTTTAAATATTAATAGCTTGAGTCATGGCGAGTAGCAGCAGAGGGGTTCAGCCCCCCGTGTGCCCTCTAAGCCTTGGGCAATCAGCACTCCAGGGATTGCCTGAGCTGCCAGTTGCACAAAGACCATTATCTTTAACAGCCACCGGTGAATCCACTCTCCACAGAACATGTTTAATCTCTTTTGCAGTCTTTATATTTCAGCCTCTGCAGAGGTACAGAGGAATTTTACATTTTAATTATGCATTATATGTAGAAATATTCCTTTCTTTTTAAATATGCTACCTGAGAACGTCATTAGGTTACTCTCCGTGCTTGTATTGTGCGAAGGAACTTACTCTTCTTCTTCACTGTTCCATTCAAGACCTCCTTAGCGGCCACATTTCTAAAATGCAGAGACATTTGTATGTAGAGAAGAGACTATTGATCCTCTTCTGTTATCAAAACTCCTTCAAAACACCCATCAGCCTTGCTGTCCTCTCTCTCTACATTTTCCCATTAACTATATCCTTTGGGGGGATTAGAATTTTTTTTTTCCTCAGACCATTTAATTGTCAAGATGGTTTTGAACTCTCCCTCTGTCTTACAGTCTCTGCAGCCTCTCTGCCTTTTACCACTGCCAGCAAATCAGGCCAGTGGGTTCTATTCCATCATCCACAGCATTAACGAAAAATAATGACCCAGAGCAGATACAGGATAAATCCTAGGAGAACTGAAGCTGAGAAAACTGACCATTTTTATAGTAATTATTAATGCAGGTCAGGTGCAAGTTTTTCTCTAAGTTTTAACCTCCTCTTATAATATTATCACTTAGCTACAATTTCCTAGATTTTGGGAATACCTATTATTTACCTATCATTTGTGCTGCTTCCTTATAACTTTCTTTACTAGCTCTATACATTAAGTAGTTAGGCATCATAACATGCTGGATAGTATCACTCATACCTCATTTCAGCTAACTGAAACTGAATTTACTTGAAGTAACCCAATCCCATGAAGTATAATGGAATACTACGAAGAAATCAGCCATTTTGACCAAGTCTCAGCTATAGCATGAGGAACAGCTTTGATCCCAAACCACATTTCATCACGTGGGACAAAGCATAATGGAATCAAAATGCAAATATTTATAAAAAGAAAAGAATGTAAGAGCTACAACACTTTTGCTTTTACTTCATTTTTCTATGTCCTCTCATTTTAATTAGCAAATGTCTTGCAAATGTTTTAACAAGGTACTCATGCAAATGAAGTGGGTGCACAGAATGATTCCCATCAAAAGATTACCATATGTATTTCTCCTGCCCCAAAGGTTCATTTTCTACAGTGTTAAAAGAAAGACACAATGCTTATCCCTGCTACCCTAAATTCGTATTCAGCTAAAAGTCAGCTCATATAGAAATGCAGATGATTAAACCTGGGTTATTATATAACTGCTTTACTGTCCATTTTCTCTAAAAAATTATGATTCAGTATCACATATTGCCATATATAGTAAAAATGTGGCACTGAGAAGCAGTAACAATGTCTTACATTTTTTTCCAGCAAGAGATAATCTTGCTGGATTATCTCTTAAAGCAAGAGATAATCACAGTTGACATATGCCCTTTTTTTTACAAATTACTGAAGGGGGCAGAATGAAATGTCTGCAAGTGATTTTGAACTAAGCACAAGAAACACTTGTGAAGTGCTAAAGCGATGCTACCCCAAGCTGTGGGTACAATTGTGATCACTCATAACCAAGGAGAATGAATTCAAACAGGGACGAGAGTCACTGCCATCCTCAGGGGACTCAAGAGCCTCTCTGCCTAAGGGAGCTTAAACCAGTTTGGATGGTCACCCACAGCAAAACAGTCAGAAGTCACAGGACTGGACTCTTCATAAATATCCACACATCAAATGTCAGGAGAAAAGTAGAGTTTTTCACAATGAAGTGTAATTTACAGCTACTAGAACAAATGCATACTAAACAAACAGTAATACAATTGGGTTAAAAATCTGAAGATTTCCTACTGCAACCTGAATTCCCTGCAAGATTCCTTTTATGGTAGTGAAGGGAGATAATCATCATCATCATCATCTTCATTTAAATAACTTTTAGGAAGGCTGATAATATCCTTGTGAAAGGACTCATACCATATATCTTATTCTGAGAGCAGATGACTAAACTGGATGAACCAGAATCTTTCTAATCATATCTTAGTCATGTGCTTAGATACTTTTTCAAAAAGCATCTTGGACATGAGGCCAGGTCCTGGTAAAAAACAAACAACAAAAAAAAACCCCACATTTAACATCAGCAGTATGTTCCAATTCAGCCTCTAGTGTGTAGTTTTCAATTATTTAGGTACACTAGTTATGAAATAGGTGTTATGAGGACATACTGCTGAAATACGTTGGTGAGGACATGCTGATGAAGTGTGTTGATGCAAGCGTGAGATTAACAAGAGATTGACAGGCTGGGAGAGGGGCTCTGCTGGACCTGCTTCCAGGAGCAGGATGGAGCTGGTTGGGCTGAATGTTGAGGGGATGTTGAGGGGAACCTTAGCGGTAACAACCATGTCAGGGTAGGGTTTGAAGGCATGAGTCAAATGAGCAAGACAAATTATACAGCTATAATCCTACACTGCAGGAAAGCAAATTTTGGGCTCATTTAGGGATCTGCTTAGCAGGATCCCATGGGATATGGCCCTCGGGGACAAAGAGATCCTTGTTGGATGCTGGTTGATTTTCAATGACAACCCCCTCATAAAACATCACCTGCCCTTTCCAACACGCAAGAGGTCAAGCAAGAATGGCAGAAAGCCACCAGTGCAGGATGTAGCTACCTGGAGAAACCGAGACACTGCCTGAGCACGCTGAGAAAGCTAAAATTCAGCTGGAACCAAAACTGGGATGTAGGGAAATCTGATTAGATATAAAAAGTTATTTTCCATCATTCAAAACAGCTGCACAGAGACATTCCGTCCTTGAAGACTCGACAAAACCCTGAGCAAACAGCTCTAGTTGGGAGATTGGACTGAATGACATGGAGAGCCCCTTCCTACCCTTAACAATTCTATGGCCTAGTTTTACCTGACTACATCAAACACTGAAGCTTTTCTGTTTTCCTGCATATCTATGAGAACATATTTTACAAATTAGTCACAGAAGACCTGGTGCATGTGATGTCTTGGGGTTTAGTTTTTTTTTTCTATTCTCACATGACAAGAAAAAGAAGAGTGTCTATCACACTAACAAAGGAAAAAAAAGATGTCAAAAGAGATGGCAATTATCCTTTATAAAATAGATTGCCATGAGTACACATAGCCTTTTATGGAGAAAGAGAAGGGGAAAATGTTTGTAAGATCACTTGTCTGATTTGTTAACCAGTTATGGAAAAACTGCTCTATAAATAATGCAAAGACTCGATATGTAAACAGATAATCATGCAAAAGAACTGCAGACACTGCAACAGCTAATTGTCCCTGTATAAACTATATAAGCATTTGTTTTACATGAATTACACCACTCTTCAGCTGACATGAGTCAGGTTCTTTCCTTTCTTACTGTGGCAGATGTTGAGCTACAAATAAAGCATGTGCTTTTGCTAGGAGACTCTCTCTCAGGAAATAAGTGTTGGAAAACACAAAATATATTAGCTAAATTATTGGCTAGACCTTTGCAAGTGTGATTTAACCAATCTAATTGATGAAAGCTTGTTTAAGAGAGATCCAGAGACCACTGCACAGGCAATCCAGATGTGAACTCCCCTTTTTATTTTTACAAACTACTAATATGAAAAACAACATCCCTTTCTTGACTTACTTGCATTTAATTTAATTATATAGACTGAGCTAAGTGATTTTCACTTATCAACAGAACACGTGAATCCATGCACTACTAGTGGATACGGATACAGTGTGTTTTACACAGCTTGCACTGTACAAAACAAATGGAATCCCCCAAAACAGATTGGAATTGCTTGGGAAGCACCAACAGTCAATTGCTCTAATGAATACTAAATGTTGGAATCACCTGCTCAGAGGAAGTCTAAGCAGCAGAGGCTGCACTTTGTGGGAATTCAGGGAGTTTTTAACTGTTTGAGGAGAATATGCACACAACAGTAAAAGCAAGTCCTGATTAATGTCACCAATGCTACACACCCTTTCCTCAGATGTTTAATTCGGAAAAGATTTGAAGATATTTACAATCAGCAGTAGCCCAAGGAGTCCTAAGGATAACGGGCCCAGATATGTATTAAACATCTGGTAACCGTCTTTCCAAGCAGCAGAACAGGCACGTAATATTAACCGGTGATCTGGGATTCATGCTTTATTTCTGAAGAGGAAATGCATGTCTCCAGGGACATTCCATTATAAACGAACTCAAACAATCACATCAGGAAAAACCTTTATTTAAAACGTTAATTACTAAAATAATTGCAGCCAGTATAAACTAGAAAACACAGATGAACTGCTGCTGCAGTTTTAAAGGCAAAAACATTTTAGCACATTTGGCATTATAGTTCTCATTTTTCCTGCTTTATGGTATTTTCATTACTGGCACTGACATATATAATAGCAGGAAAACACAACCACTTAAACGATGCTTCAATTCATGAGCTGCAGGAAGAGCTAACAAAAACACTGACAGTTTAGAAACTGTTTTGTCAGATATGCTAATACTTTGCAGCACTCTCCAAAATTGTTCCATGATGAAAAGATACCTACAAAAGCAAAATTCCTACAGTTTCATATGCAGGGTGATATTTTATCAGCTGGCAAGAAAAGATGGAAGAGTTTATAGACCATTAGAAAATCCCTGCCTTTTCAGAGGCAAAGCTCTAGTTCCTGGTAAACACATAAAGTTAACAAGTATCAGCCCTTAGACTTCCCAGTTCAGCACCAACTATTGTCCTATACTACTATCAAGCAGGAATCAATTTCCCACTTTTAATGGACATTTGTCACAGGAATATGGCCATGGCCCCAATATGTGTTGGAATAGGCTATATTGAGTGTACCTCTTCTTTAAGTCCATTTGGTATTGGATTTACAAATATATTTAAGCACTTCTAACCACCAGCCCTCTAACGAACTCTCTCAACATCCGCTTCACACACACACACACACAAAGACATTTGGTTTCAGGGATAACAAACATATGGATACAATTTGGCCATGAAACAGAAACCAATTTAAGGTTAGTTTTCTCATAATCAAGCCAGGAATAGATAAGCATCAGTAGAAAGACAATACTTCTGTTTTGGTATTTGTTCTTGGCCTTCAAGAGGCCTCATATATCAAATCTTAATTATGAAGTTCCATTTTAAGGTAACCTTTAACACTTCAAGTAACATGCTACTTGATGATTTCTCTGCAGTGCTTCTACAGGACAGACCATCCATAAATTGCCCTTATAAACCTGAGTATGTTTTAAAAGAAAAAAACAAAGGAACAGAAAATAAGCATATTAATATACATTCTATTTTTACAAAATGTCACCACTTCGTAAGTAAACACCACAGTGAATCAAACTTGTTGCAGAAGAAAATTGACTAGTTGGTTGGGCTTTACTCAGAATCCTTGAGAGACAGGATGTTCTCCCACTGGTTTTGACAATGAGGGAAAAAAAAACCCACAGTCTTTGCAGGGAAAAAAAAATACCTTTATCTTTTCCTGACTAATAGAAGTGATGTGATAGAAACTGAAAAATATGCCAAGTGAAACCATATTCAATAGGGAAGGGAGTGAGTTAAAATGTCTGGACTCTTAAATGATGGACACTAGAATCATAAATGAAAGATAAATAGTATTCTTCCACAATTTGTTTCAGGAAAAAAATACCTTTCTAATCAAGCATACATTGTTCAGAATGAAGCACTTGGAAATAATTAGAAGAGAGATTTCCCACTTCAATAAGCAGAAAAAATCTATCCTTAGAAAGGGATGCACTTACAATTTACAGTCCTAAATCAAATCAGCCTAAGAACATGGATGTTTGACAGTAAGTTTGCAGGACAACTGCAAATCTTCAAAAGTTGACAATATTTTTTAGTGTGAAACTTTAATTTTTTGCTGCAACATATTACAGCACCTTCTCCCACAGATTTTTGGATAGGAATTTAATCTACTGAATCTTTCATTTACTCTTGAGTCTCTCAAGACTGACTACTGCAAGTATCGTTTCTTCCTTATAAACCATCTATAGCATCAAATTTCAAGAGTCTGTTTGAACATAACCGTATTTTTGCTACTGTTCATATTGGGTTTTCCCAATGAGCACATCATAGTTGACAGATTCCACCGTGATTTTAGAAGATATTTTCAAAATTCATCCCGAGTATCAGTCTCATGCCCCAGACATGCATTTCCTACTGTATCATGATG
>JAUBOD010000163.1:2134611-2158507 GCA_032353885.1 Nothura maculosa
ATCACCCTGTTTATCCTCAGTCCTACTCCTGCTGTTAATCCTCAGTGTTCACCCTCAATGCTACTTCCCCTGCTTACCCTCAATAGTACTCCCCATTTTTCCCTCAGTCCTATTCTTCCTGTTTATCCTCTGTTTTACACCCTCTGTCTTCCTCTGTTTACTCTCAATGGTACTCCCGCTTTTTAACCTCAGGCCTATTCCCACTGCTTACTCTCTGTCCTACTCCCCCTGTTTACTTTCAGTTGTAATTCCCTTGTCTACCCTCAATCCTACTCCTGCTGTTTACCCTCAGTGCTACTCTCCCTGTTTACACCCAGTCCTACTTCTGTTGTTTACCCTCTGTCCTACTCCCTCTGCTTTTTTCAGTAGTATTCCCCCTGTTACTTTGTTCAGAGGTACTCACCTTTTTGCCCTCATTTGTACTCCCCCTTTTTGCCCTCATTTGTACTCACCCTTTTGGCCCTCAGTCCTGCTCTTGATGTTTACCCTCAGTGATACTAACCCTGTTTACTCTCAGTCCTGCTCCCCGTATTTACCCTCAGTGGTACTCCCCCATTCACTCTCAGTGGTACTGTTTACCCTCAGTGCTACCCCTGCTTTTTACCCTCAGGCCCGCTCCTCATGTTTACTCTCAGGCCTACTCAGCTATTTACCCTCAGGCCCGCTCACCCTGATTGTCCTGCTCTTTTGGGGCCCTGAATTTCTCAACTTACTCTTTTGGAAAACTTAAGTGTAGCTCTTCAAAGTAGGGATCACTTCTAGAGAAGCCACATCTGCCCCATAAATAAAACCTTCCAAAGAGCAAATACTGTGTACCTGAGAAGGTGGAAACAGCATGCATTTTCCTGAGGGGAGAGAAGTCCTCTCAACTGCTGCAGGAAGGGTGTATTAATAATCCATTTGAAAATATACACATTTAAATATCACTTTGAAAAATGGTATGTTTTGAGAACAGTTGTGGTATTGGTAGGAGTTTGTTTACCACACATCACTAAAAAGTGTAGAGTGTCGGATTAAGGCATACATAAAAACACAGTTGGTTACTAATTCTCCAAATCAAATTGTTACTTCTAGAATAATTTAGTTATTCAGTGTAAAAGCATAATGCCAAATTGAAATAGTATGATGCAGTCCAAGCCAATCCCATTTTTCTTAATTTCAGTGAATTTATATTCAACCTAAATGTGGCCAGGCTTTTGATTTCCCTACTTCACTGCAGAATTAATTCTGTATATGGCAAAGAAGTGTCACTCTGTTTAAAGAGGAGCCTGATTAAACAAATCAATTATTGATTTCTCTTATGTGGTGGGAAGGTTACACTTTCATTATTTGTGATCCGGCGTGTGAAGCTAATTAGCTCCTCAAAAACGTTCATCTATGATTCAGCTACGCCCACTACACTTCTTGGAACATCACATGGAAAATGAAGCTACCAAAAGGAAACATCTGTTTGTATCTAAAACCCAAACATTTCTGAAGTTTAGCAACACACATTCTTCTTGGGCTGCCACCTATTATGCACAGCACCAGAGCAAACACTAGAATACTTGGGGTGACCTTTTGTATCAGATTAAACAAAATGAGAAAACACTTGGCAATCAGACTTCCTCTGTCAGGCCATGGGAAACAGTGGAGTAGAGGAACAGATACAGTAAAAGCATATTAATTCAATATCTCATTTGCTTTAGAATAATCCAACAGTGAAAAGAACAACTAACTGTGAAAAATCTGAGGTCTCTGTAATTTGGCACCTCTTGAAGCTCATCTAGATTCTCATAATAAGCAGTATGTCAAGCAGGAAGCACAGGAGAGGATGAAGATAAA
Source organism: Nothura maculosa (assembly GCA_032353885.1). Classification (NCBI taxonomy): domain Eukaryota; kingdom Metazoa; phylum Chordata; class Aves; order Tinamiformes; family Tinamidae; genus Nothura; species Nothura maculosa. Next base: position 2,136,436 of record JAUBOD010000163.1, read on the forward strand.
CAAATGATTAAAAACAATATGGGAAAAATGTTTTTTCTCTCAGAAACTTTGCATGCTGTTTATTTAGAGAAAAAATATCCCCAGTGAAATACAGTTTTATGGCAGTGTTCTTACATATACTGTCTTTGAATATTTCCCCACATACTTCTTAAAAACATCATGTGCGTTTCAAATCTCTGTGTTTGTGTAAACTTCCTTGTTTGTTGTAGTGTTGAGCAAAACTGGGTAAGGAAAACAAATGTAGCTTCACAGTAAATTTAAGCTAGCCTAAACAATAATGCTGTTAAAATAATAGTCTTGTTTGCATGTGGATGCTTGTTCCTTTTACCTTTCTCCTGAACTCATGTGTGGGTAGGAAGAGCACTCCTGGTAGATTGCATTGCAGCTCCCATAACACTCTCAGTATCACCAGTTTGCTTATTTGCCCCTATGGAATGGCAATATAATGCATAAATAATAGCAGCAGTTAACTCTGATAAGCAAATGATAAATCTGCCCACAAAGGTCTGAGATACTCTCACTCTGAAAGGTGAACACATAAAGCGGTTAAGAGGGAATGGAGGGTAAATGCAAATATTCAACTATCTTGTCACTTATGGTAATTATAAGGCAAGTCTATACACAAAAGGCCATCACTGAAGGGATTGAGTAGAATCAATTTTAGAGCTTCAATGCACTAGGAGCAATTTGGTTTGGGATGGTCAGGCAAGTTGTTCAAAATCACAGGTGCTTTAAGTGTTTGTGGCAAGTCCATGGACTCCGGTATGCCTTGCTCCTCACTGCTGCAGCTTTCCATGTGCAGCCATCCTTCCTGCTCAGATCCTGGAGTCCTTCCCAGTGTGCAGGAGCTACATCCCAAAAGATCTCTCCTACCCTTTAATCAGAGGAGATGCAAAAGACAGTGATCTGCCTCCAGACAACAGCAGCTGCAATAAGAGAGGGAAGGCACTGACACTTCCTGCCACAGCCGGGTGGGCAAGAAGCCCAGAAGATGAATTGAAGCTTCAGGATTGACTGTGCAGCCTGTAGGCAGGGATGGGAAAAAGAGGAAGGCCCGGAGACAAAACTGCAATGAGGACAAGGAAGACAGCCAAGAAAGGGCTTGGTGAGGAGAAAAGGTTGCAGCATATGGGACCTTTGACTGGGTTATGAAAATTCAAAGCCAGAAGCATTAGTGAGATTGCTTCAGCTTGTTGGGTTTTTCCACTCCTATATCTCTGTCTGGCAGTCAGGAGATAGAGCTCCCTCATTTTTTATTTTTTTTTCTCCCTTTTGAACTAGAAGAAAGGAACTGAACCATTCCAATGCTTTCTCAACCATTCCTTCCTTAACCATCTGTGAGTTAAGTTGTCAGAAATAAACAGCTCCAGCCCCACTTTAGGCTGCCACCTTCAGCAGTATGGTTTTGTGGAAGCTAACATGTGTAAAAGCAATCCAGATAAGATCACAGATTCTTCCTCACTCTGGGGAAGCTCAAAAAACAGGCACTATGGCCGAGCTCAAACAGCATGGTCACTTGCCCATTTCCCACTTGATTTGACAAGTAACATTAGGGTTGGGACTGTGTGCTGATACCAGGAAGTCATAAGAAAAGCAAAAATCCCTTTTCTTGGAGAAAAGGACGTAATTTCTTTAAAAGCTCGTGTAAGTTGTGGAAAACTTGCACTACTGAATTAAGTTAATGCTTCCATTGGGCTAATGATGGTGGCTAGACATTCAATCCTTAGCAAATGTAGGTGGACTTCCCATAGAGTTGCTCTTCTACTTATGAGAGAATAAAAGATGTGGATAGATACACACTTCTTTTCCCAGTCAGAAAACAATAAGGAAATTGAGTCATGAGGGTTCTAGAGTGAACAGTTGTATTTCCTCTGCTCTCCCTGCAGATCTCCTATGGAGCGCACGGTCGTGTGGAGTAATTCCCCACACAGGGTGATCCAGAGAAAGGCCCTTGGGAAAGACCTGGCCTCTGTAGAAGGACTTTCTAGACTGAGATTTCAGCTGGCAGTGATGTATCCCCAGTAAACCTGCTGAGCTCAGCTCTGAGAAGGGCTCAAGGCAGCATTTTAAGCAGCCTATCTACTCATTGCAAACATTTCATGGACTGTGTTCCATTTGCATTTGTATTTCCATCTTGAATCTCCTTTTCCACTAACAGTCAGAAATAAGAAAGAGGCAAAACCCCTACAGATTCTGTCAGGTTTGAGAAGCTGATAGAAACAAGCTCTTATGATATGCAAGCTCTATATGCAAGATAGCAGCTGAGTTTTTTAAGATTTGGAAATATTATATAGGAGTAGAGAGAAGGAAGATGATCACTTTTATTTTTCTGTCTTTTCATTTTTTCTCTGTATTTTCCTTCTACTTTTTTTCTCTATTTAACTCCTTGCTACTGACATTGCTTCTGCACATACATTAGAGCCTTTGCGGTGTTCTCTCTGCTGGGATACCGGTTAAGTCTTTGAGCTGCACTGCACACACACACACACATAAAATAATACAATAAGATAAAAAATGTATTCGAAGATTCCCAGCATCTGTAATCACACTGATTTTCTCATGGTAACTCTAACCCATTTCATGAGCACAGCTTCTCTTTTCTTCCTTCAAAAATCAGGAGTCTTACAAATCATCTCGTTTAAGCCTGTTGAGAAGTCTTGGTTCAAGCCTGCTTGATTCAAGTTTCCTCGGAAGTTCATCCTTAAGGATACACAGTTTATCTCTTTTGAATTTTGAGATTGTAGCACATAATTACATGGAACTGGCATATTACCATAGGATTATGAACATGCCACTCCTTAATTTGATAATATACAGAGATAATGGCACAAAAAGCCTCAGCACAAGTATGAGGAAGCCTCAGCACAAGTATTCTCTGCCTTAGTTTCCCTAGCAGGCTGCAACAGCCACTGGGCTCCAGGCTTCCTCTCACTGTATATCATTCCTCCTGAAAAATGTGGAGCATTTCTAGGTCAGCTAGTTTTCTCTGACCCTGCTGTCCCTGTTTAACTTCATCCCTTTTCCCAGTACAAAATCCTACTTATCTCACTCTCTTCCTTGTCCAAACATCCTTGTTTGATTTGGTGAATGAATTTTTATGTTTCCTTCATAAAATTTGGAAGCACATTTATTCCGAAATTAGCCATTTTCAGTCTCCATAGACAGTGATAAAAAGTTGTTATATTAGATGTCAAACTCATTCTTGATCCGGACATATCCAATTCAGCATTATCTTTGTGTTTAAAGATCGACTATAGACCCTTATGTGGCAAAGTCAGGAAATAATCCATCTGAAAAATGTCTTTCCTATGCTCAGATATTCAGTGCTATCCCAGAATTATATCATAACTTCAGATAGAATATATTCCCATGAATTATTTCAATAGAAAAATATCTTTACACATAAACATGTCTTAGAGTCTTAGGTCTTGCCTATCCTAATGGGTTAAGTTGTGCGTAAGCTGCTTAGGAGGCTTCAGTAGAGAGACTTTCCTGAAAATTGTGGCTCACTTCAGAACAGAGCTCAATTGACAGGAAGACATCCAAATAGAAAACCAAGAGTTTAAGGTTATTATCCCTAATATTCTTTTATTGTTTAAATTGTTCAAGCAGCTAAATTTTCAAGGAGAAAAAAAGAAGTTAAAGTAGAATTAGTGAGGAGTTTACTTGCACTGCAAGCTGGTAGCTCCCTGAAAGAGTGTTGTAGGTAAAAAGATACTGCTACAGGCAGTACGGCTAGTTGAACATTTGCTGTTTTTTCCACAGAATTTATATCAGTCTATGTGTCAGTCTATCACTGTAGTTCATTAGATGAAAACTGAATGTCTTTGATGTCTAAGCAGATTAAAAGTCTAGCAATTGTTGGTTGGTTGTTTTTTTCTCCCTCAGAATAAAAGTGGGGCAATAAAAGAAGGGGTCTCTCCCTTCGTCGTCCCAGATGGATTTCACCCGGCTAACTCTTAAGCCTGTTCAGGTCACTTCCAGCAAGCAGGATGTCTGCTGAATTAGCTTGTTTTTCTATTTACAACCTGTCCATGTTCAGTGTGTTTTTCCCATGCAGTACCTGAAAGAATTCAGCAGTTGTTTCATTATGATCAATTCTCAGACAATAATTTCAGTATTAATCCTTATTTTAGTCTTCAAAGACTAGAGTTGAAACCATAGTCACTATATAAGACATTATTTAAATGACATGGAAACTTCTGATCAGATGGGCCCACCTTTGAAATTGCAACTTCTTCCTCAGAGTAATTGTCTTTTATCATCACCACAATTACAGTCACTTTCTCTGAAAACACAAGCCCAGACAGCCACTGACACCAGGTCATGTGCAATTTAGAAGTCAGTGTAATTGCCAGCAATTTGCCCAGCTGTAGTCATCTGTGCTTTTAATTTCTTTTGCCTCAATTCTCCTTGTTGCTTCACTTTGATCAGGGCCTATAAGAAATAAGCAATGATTAGAGCTGCCATGCACTTGCAGTTGCTCTGTTTTGTTTTTGGGGAGGATTATGCAGAAACGCCGGGGGAATAGGAAAAAAAGTTTTTTCATTTACACTTCCCCTGTGCCCTTTTAGAGTTCTCTCAGAGTGAATTAAAAACTTGTGTTTTTCTTTGCTTCCTCAGAGCAGCATAAAGAAGACTCAGCAATGCTCTAACTTCCAATCATATGAAAAGATGAGCATAAGTGAAACAAGTGGATTTGGCATCCGTTTGAATTTGTCTTCACTAGTTCAAATCATCCTGGCTTCCATTTCAAATTCTTTTTCTTTGAGAGGTTTGGAAATACACTTTCTTATCAAAATTCAGACATTCAGCACATCAAGAGCTAAGTATTTTAAGGAAAGTATGTCTGTAAAGCTATATGTTTGAAATGCTGTCATGGAAATCAGGCTGTAAGATTCAGCCACAGAAATTATTGTTAGAAAAATAAAGTTTTCATTTTTATTTAATTTTTTATGAAGGAAGTCTTAGATATGAATTTTAATGTGTATCTTCCTGATCAAAATGCAGAATGTAACATTGCTAAATGTGATTTTTCTGGCTTGATTTAAGGAGTTCTGGACAGTCTTGACAGCTCTTCCATATGCTGTATAGTTCACAGTTAAGGCTCTGAGCACTAGATAGTACTTTTGTTTCTCATAGCATCTAATGGGACATATTTAGTTGTATAAAAACCCTTGTCGATAACTTTTTTGTAAATGAAAACCGAGAAAGAGTGACCAAACTACCCTTAAAAAAAAACCCCAAAAACTTGAAGCAAACTGCCTTCTGGTGTAATTTTACATATACATTTGTGCCATAGTTAAAAAAATTAGCTGTCCTGAAAAATCATGTTCAAACATAAAACATTTGAGGTAATTTAATAGTTGGCACTTAAAGTAACTTCAATTTGATGTTCAATTCAAACCAGATGTTTATTTTTTTTGCAAAAAGTATATTCTTTTATCAGGGGAGAGAAAAAGCATTCAAGGTTATGGAGCAGACATTTCTTACTGCAGTTGATTAGAGCAAATTACCGAGAGCTGCACTTCACGTTTGAAACGTTGAGGCGTTTATGATCTCAGGCCCCAACAATTAAAGAAAACAAAAATAAAGGGATTGAAAGTATACATACTGTGAGCAGTTAAACTGCAGGAATGTTGTGGATCCTAGGCAGCTGGATTCCATTTAAACTTAAAAAGTTTAATAGCATAAGCTTGCACATCTTCTTTTCCACTTCAGAGGATCATCTGCCAGATGGAGAAGTCCCCCCTTCTCATTTCCTTGTACATGTAACAAAATAACAATCTTGTTGTAGAATAAAACCACTTGATGTACTGGAGCAGAACCAGTACTTTTAAACGAGGAGAACATCTATATCCCTGGGAGAAAACCAGCTTGAGATAAAGGGAAATACATCATAAAACTTCCAATTTCAGTAGTTATTTTATTCGGATATTGAGCAAGTGGTTAGTATTGATATGTACAAAAATCAGCATTCCTGGAAAGCCAAAAGAGTAGGTTAGTGAGCTCGTGCACTAGAGAACCTTAGGACAGGCTCCAAAGTTATTTCCTGCTCCTTGTTTTGAGTGATAGCTCTCCTGCTGCCACGCTAAATGGACACTTGACAATGGCTCCTCTGTACATTGTCCAAACTAATACTGGGAATTGCAAATAAATTTAGAGAAGAAAGAAGGAAGGCAAAAAGCAACTGTGGTTCAAGACAAGGTACAGACCTTGCCCCGAGAGGAGCTGCAATTCCATGCAGCTCTGGATCCTGCTTCTCTCCCCAGTCACACAGAGCCTGCAGAGACGGTCTGTGGTATACCCGGGAATGAGCAATTCCTGGCTCGTGTCATCAAAGTTGGCTTCCCAGGAAGATGCTGGTTCTGCTGTCTGTGGGATCCTTTGTGCACATGAAAGGAGAGGAGCGATTGCTTCTTAGCTTTGTGTTCTCACAATGCTAATTAAATAAAGATAGTCACAGTGCGCTGAGTAGCATTAATTACAGCTCTTCTTGCAGTGTATATGTGTGGGAAATCTCGCAGAAGCCAAATGACATAAAGGCAGGGTGAAAACCCATGCTGGATCTTCTCCAGGTCCATCTCAAGTAGAAGCGCCAGAGGGAAAGTTCTGCTGCTGCCCCATGGCCTTTCAGTGTGAAAAATGGAAAAGAAATCTCTGGACCAATGTCAAGTTACGGGCAAACTATATGAGATAACTTGGTTTTCAAGCAGTCAGCTTCCATAAAGTGTAATGAAAGTGTCAATGTTCAGAGAGGAGTGGGAAGACAAATCAGTACATGGTTATGGGGCTTCTTGCTTGGTTTGCAATCCAAAAAATGCATTCGGCAGCAGAATAAAAGCATGTAGCCTTTCAAAGTCTGACTTCACTATCTTGAAATGTAACTTTGAATTTCAACCCTAAGGTCTTCAGTGTGATTAAATGAGGCTTTAAGCACCAGCTAACTGATCTCTGCTGGAGAGGAAGCTGCAACCTTCCTGTAGTTAATGGATCAAGATAGTGAAACCACAGAGCTGCTGTGACAGATGATTACAACAGTTCATTGGCTGCTAATCCAGCATCTCCCTGTTGCTAAACAAATCACTCCTTGTGTAGCTCACATTTTTCACAGTTGTGCGGTTCCTGGCAGAAAAAAACACCCCTCACTTGAACGACTGTGAAGTCAAGTCCTTAGAGCCTCCATCAGTGTGAAAGAATTATATGTGATGTGGAGACAGACGTCCTTGGTCTTTTAAGATGTTAATGTCACTCACTTTGATGAAAACTAGCAACGCTCAGCACATCTTTCCAAATTGTAATGGGAGTTGTTGACCTGTTCTAAAGCACTTGAAAGGATGTAAAGTGCTTTTATGTTTAGGTTCTCCAATCTCAGACAGTTCTTCCCATTCAGAAGGAAAAGGATACTTGCGCTAAGGACTTCTGAGTCCAAGCTCCAGCTGGGTTTGAAATTGAAGCTGTGTTTTTCCAGCTCATCTGTCAAGAGTATTAAGAATTCTGCAGCCTCATAGATACCTGTGGAGCCCTATCAACTCTCCTAAGACCCAGCGTCCTTAATCGGTATTTCTGCTTATCAGAATAACATGGACATCTCTCCTCCCATGCCCAACAGTGGCTAAAGAAACTGAGGGAGCTCAGTTTCAGCTTGCTGCTATCCAGCCTTTCAGTTATTCAGCTTGCTAAGAGATGAGATATTCAGCTATAGCTTCAGCTATTCAGCTTGCTAAGAGATGTGTTTTCTAATAAGAGCTTCTCTGGGATTAAACACCAGTGACAATTATGTATTGAAGATACATTGAGGTTGCAAAAATGTGAATAAAAAATCCACATACTTTGCTGAATTTTGTTTGTTGGTTTGTTTAGTGAAGCTAGCATGTAGAAACATCTCTACTCATGGGATTCCATGATATTTGGGTAGTATGGGATTCCATGGTACATTCCATGTGTCTACAAAAAATCCTTTTTTTCCCCCTGAATTCCTTCAAACGTCATCGAGGCAATGGTGGCCTCTGCTGGCTCCTGCAGCCTCCTCAGCCAGGCTATGCTCTGCTGCGGGGCTCTCCAGCCTCCCTTCACAAGCTCTTTTCTGTCCCGAGCTCTGCTTCTCATCTACAGAAACCCACTACCACCCAGTGGTGCCGAGGATTATTGCAGACAGTTCTGCAGTTCTCTCTCTCTTTTTTTTTTCATAGAAATTGGCTCATCTTTAGTAAAATGTAATGTTGTTCTTGGTAGTGGCAAAAAGCCATGAGAAATGGGGCCAATAATATCCATAAAGAAGTGATCTAAGTTCTCACTTTTAAATGTTTTTCGCAGTGCTGGAAGGGAAGGAAGCGGAGTAATCTCTGAAGCACAGGGTGTTCCCTCCTCTGGATTCAAATGTTTTGCTTGTATTTGAGGTGTTTCAAGCTGTTCTGTTTGGGTTCCACCAGTACTTCTGGAAAACAGCATCTGGTGTTTACCACCTAGCAAAGCTGAAGTGTCTGGGTACCTGCAAATTCTGCTAAATCTAAAAAAAAAACCAAAACCCTAGTTCTATCCATGATCACAGTAAGTGATGAATGAAAATGTTTAATGATTAAAATACTACAAAAAAGTTTCAAAGACCATTCAAATATAATCACTCTCTTATTCAGTTTTTTGCCATGGATTTACAAAAAAAAAGATGGTGTTTCTTAAATACAGTGAGAATGAAAGGCATATATGATCATAGGCTATAGCTGTCACATTATTATCAATTACATTACTTTGTTAAATTTGGTGATATTACCTGGGTTAATTTCTGCAATATGTTTATAGAAAGACTTGAAATATGAAACTACCTACTTCTTTTAGAACTTGTTCTAAAGGTGTGATGTTTCAATTCACCCTTAGATATTGAAAATAAAATCTTCGTGAATCTGACAGCAGGTTTCCGTGAAACTTAAAAAAAAATCCAGCAAAAATGACCAAAAATCCCTTCAACCTCGTGAATTCATTGTATGAATAGCTACTGTGTGTGAACTATGAATGTGAAACCAGAAACAAAACTATCCTGTCTTCATTTTCAAACTAAGAAGTATAAGAAAGAAATATAGACACTGAAAAACATTTAACAAAATGGCTTTTTTTTCCTTGGGTGTCTTTATTTTGTGTAGTTTAAAGTCCTCCTAGTACCATACAAAAGGAATCCTTTAAATCTGTCTGAGTTCATTGACACCTTTATTGCCCTCTAAAACTTTGGGCCCTCTTCAAGTAAAGTAGTAGTTTTCAACTCAAGTACAAAAGTCATTACTCTACAAGTAAAGACTTGCAGTGTTCAGAGAACTCACCACGAGCTTCATGCCCCAGCAATGCGGTTGGCTGAGTAGTGCACTAAGGTTTTGCCTTCTGTAACTTTCAGCAGCTTTGTCCTGCACTTGGTTTTAAATATCAGAACTGAGTCATGCCCGCCACGATGTTCCACGGTGCTGTATCATTTTAGTGTTCTGATTTTTCTAGTTAGAAAAAAATCAAGCTGAGAAAAAGAAGAGAATCACCCAGAGAGAAAATCCACAGGAGATATCTGTAAACTAGTTTTCTTAAGCTGTTCAACTGAAATTATTATATTCTACAGATTATATTTTATATTGATTTTAATTATTCTTTTTAACTATGCAATTAAAATTGTACTGTTCCTTTCAGCATTTCAGAATCTCTTGACTCCCTGAAGAGTGGCAATAATCTTGTCTGGTTTTGCCCTTGCATTCGTTTTGTGCTATGACTACAGATGCTCATTTTGGAGCTTCATATGATATTTCAAGAGTCAGTCACAGGAGAGCTCTTGAGGCTTCGCAGAGACTTTCACTGGTGTTTAACAGAATGCTTCACATATGCTACTTCACACAACACACTCCCACTAGAAAGAGGCTAAACAAACTGTCAGTTAGAGACTGGGTCATGAATATTGGGCTCTTTATGGCAAGTCAGTTATGGGAACTGCCCTCGTTTACAGGTAGTTGAAGAGAAGAACATGGAGAGCTGCCTTTGGCTGGATCAGTTCCACAGGGCCACAATGGACCAGAGATGGTGCTGAGAGCAAGTGGACCAAAAGGGCTGATGGAGAGATACCTTTCCAGAGCAGGACAAATTAAGAAATACACCTTGTTTTAAATCACAACCCTGTTTTAAAAAATATACAATGCAGGTTTTGATTTTCTCTATTCTTTTTTTTCCATTCTATGCAATAATGGCTTACATCTAATACTAAAGAAGAAAAGAAATATTTTTCATCTTCTTTTAATAATAATTTCCATACAAAAAAAATCCTTTTTTTTGGTAATCCTTAACTGAATCCTTAAAGCTCCTTAGCTCCTTAATGTCTCCCTCCATTGCGTTGTGCGTGCACTTTTACTGTGTCCTGGGGTCATAGAGTCCAGTACCCTCTCAAGTCCTCTTTGTGTTGCTTTTAAATAAGTCTTTTGTACATGCATCTAAAAATACTTATTTTGGTAACTGTGTGCCCAGTTCCTCACTTCACTGATGGAAACAAGATTGATTGCACTAAATGTCAATAGTGACTGCTAGGCTAGGGAGGCTGCCACAAGAAGCCCCAGAAAATGTCTTTCAACTTAGAAGAGAAATGACCTTGGGGCTCAAGTGGGTGATTCAAATGGCAAGGACAGCTACCACTGGAAAGGACATAACCCCTTGGGACAAGCAACTGAGGGGCACTGTGCAGTAGCTATTAGTATGTCCTGTGAGGAGAGGCTGAGAGGCCTGGGCCTGTGCAGCCTGAAGAAGAGAAAGCTGAGAGGTGACTGTATCAATGTGTGTAAAAGCCTAAAGGGAGGGTGGCAAGAAGATGAGCAGAGACTCTTTTCAGTGGTGGCCAGTGATAGGACAAGAGACAATGACCACAAACTGAAGCACAGGAAGCTCTGCCTAAATTTGAAGAAAAACCTCATGGCTGTGAGGGTGACAGGGCACTGGAGCAGGCTGCCCAGAGAGGATATGGACTCTCCTTCCTTGGAGATCTTCAAAATCCACTTACATGTGATCCTGTGCAGTGTGCTCTAGGTGACCCTGCTTGAGCAAGGAGTTTAGACTGGATGATCTCCAGAGCTCCCTTTCAACTTCAATCATTCTGTCATTCTGTTATTAAATGCATAATAATAATAATATCCATTCCCCTCCCCCCACATCAGTTTTCACAATAAATATCTTGGGATTTGATCTGTGTTTTTCCTTTAGGAGACTTCTTTCCTTGTTCACCCAGATATTATTATTTCTATTGGCTTTAGCTGACTGCTTTGGGCAAGTCAGAGCTGGAGGAGTTGAGTCCTTTTGGCACGTACAACACAAGTTTAATAATGTGACATAATTTTAAGGCAATTTCACAGATGTTCATGCAGCCTCATGCCATCTTTATGAAGTTACTGGGTGTGATACTTTGGGAAGGGGTGGGAAACAAGGACCAGGACTGAAGTTTATTGCTCCAGGGCCATAGCAGAAGTGTCTTTCCAAAGCTGCTCCCAAGCCTTGCCCTTGGGACTTCATGTGCAAGGGTGGATGATGGAGGTGCCTTCTGACCCAGAGCTCAGCCTCTCAGATCGGTGGATGATGCTGCTATTTGGACCAGCAGGTCATACCATTGACCAAAATAGTAGTCATAAATGCTGTGCTCATGGGAGGAAAAGAAAGGATGTTAACCATACCTGTAAGGTACCAGTAATGGTGATTGCTGACACATTTTAAAATAAGAAAAATTTTTTTTGTCAGTGAGGTTTACTGCATTTTGTCTTCTCTTTGTTTATACAAACAAAGAGCTTACTCAGTTGTATTTTAAGTCTTTATTTTTTTCTCACAGCATGACACAATATTGCAGGATACATAGGACACAAAAGACCTCTTACTCATTGCTTTTTGGAGCAATTGATTTTGTTTTGATTTTTAATTTGGAAACATTTACTTCAGATCTGGGTTTAGGCTGGCTTCAATTTTATGAAAAGAAAGACCTGTGGGAAAATTTCACCCCACCAGCTTGCTTTAAATAATTCTCACCACTCCCAGACTGGCGGAACTTTGTTTATGGGGTTGTTGATTGTCTAGAAATCATAATTCAAACTTGTGCTTATAAGTGACAGATTCAAAGGGCTAATTATGTTGTCTTCTTTTTATTTTGTATTTTACTGTGATGGCTGTTAATTGGATAGATTAATCTGGCACCATTACAGTCTTTGCTATGAGTATAATAACTGTATGTGCTTTATAGTACATATAGTACTACAAAGTCCCACACTTTATTGCTTTAATATTTTCTGTATTTTCTTTTTTTTTTATATGGCTGGGCATTTTGAGCCCCTTCTCACAGGTTAATTGTTACGATTATTACCAAGGATGTGGTGACACGGTCAATAAATCAAGTTCTTGACAAAGGCCAGTTGTCACAGGTACTCTGTGCCTCACCCACTATTCATTTCTCCAAAGAATGGAAAAAAACACGAAGGTATCATGCAATATCCTTACTAATTCTTATTAAGAAGAGGAAGAAGCACATAATAAATCAGTTTTGAAACTACAACCAGTGCAAAAATAGAAAAAGACACAAAATTACTTCTTTGGTAGAATTTGTCATTTGCTGTAACGGGGCATGTAGGCCTGTGTGCTCCCTGATGGAAAGGGATGGTGTGAGAATTCTGCACAAGCAGATGTTAGATGACTTGCCTCCCACGTTAGATTTTTAGCTTAGCCTCTAAGGATTGGATTAACCTCAGATGTGTGAATTTTAATGTCTCTTCCAAAGTTATCATCATTAATGAAGATTTATCCATAAAAATGTTCAGTTCCCTTTTGCTTCTTGCTCAGTTCACAGCCTTGACAACTTCCCAATGCAGTGAATGCTCAAGTCTCTTTATACATCATGTACAGAAGTGTTCTCTTGAGCTGACTCTGAGTTTTGTCAAAACTTGTTTTGATTGAATGCTCCCTTGAGCTCATGTAATGGAACAGATTAGGAACTTCTTTTTGGTCTATGTGTTGTGAATTATGCATTTCTTTAGGTACTGTTCCAATGTCTCCTTTTCAGGTGTCTTCTATGATGATCCCCCCACTCCATTGTCATAACTCTCCTCATGACTCAAATAAACAAAAATTCTTTGGTTTAATTCATATTTACAAGCCTAGTGCGTTACTATCTGACAATGGTCAACAGTAGATGCCTGGAGAAGTTTAAGAAGAGAAAAACATATAGTGATACTTCCCTGATGTATTCTTCCGGACTACAGCTTTTCATGCTCAGAGACCTCTTGGACCAAGATGGTGCAGATTTTTCTCCAGAAATTTGAACTCCAAAATGACCTGCAGCATAAGAATATATTGTATGAAGAAATATTTTCTCTTGTTTAGCTGGTTTTGCCACTTGCTTGTAGCTTTAGATGACTTTGTATTGGAATAAATAATATGCAAAATAAAAAAAATACTTGTTTGAAAGTATAAGGTAGTACCCTACAGATCAATATATAGTTGAGTTTATACTGAGAAGAGCTTTCTCTGCCTCAAATAAACAATATTTCTTTCCCTATATACCTTATTCTTGACATTAATGATTTCATTGAACTATAGCATGCCACCCTCCAGCCAGGTCTGAGGAATTAGTCCATTTAATCATACCTGATACCACAATTTGTATCATATCTTTAATCATTCTTGTCAGATTTTTTTTTCTATTTTCAGATTTTTCAGATTTTCTATTCATACCTAGGATTTTCTAGGTTTCTAGGTCTGTATTTTCTCAGAAGGTGCAGCTTTAAAACATTCTCCATTCTATTCTTTCCCTTTTCATACTGATTTTTGAAATATGATCTTATGATATGATGTGATTAACCGCTTTTGGGAATAGAGACTTTTTCAGAGCAATTTTAACTTCAAGATCGTTTTATTGTGGAGCCATGGACTGTTTACAAGCCCCATCATGTAAATAATATGCAAATGAGCACTTGCTTTCCTATGTGCATTCCCCAGGCATTTCATCTGCCATTTTCTTCAACCAGTTAGCTTCTTACGACATTTCTGTAGTTCCTCTCATTTGACAACTATTCTTACTATCCACAATAACTTAGTATCTTGATCTAATTTTGTTTCTTCACTGCTCACCCCCTTCCTATATTTTTAAGAATTTGTGAGTTGATCTCAGCACAGTTCTGCTGGGCTTTTTCACTGTATTTGATGGTCTCCTATTGAGAAAACTAACAATTCATCTTTCCCTCTGGATCTCTCCTTTTGCTTCATAGCAGCTTAACTTCTTTGTTGTTCTTTGGTCTTTTGGAAATTCAGGCAGAGTCAACTCAGTTTTCCTTGACCATATGCTGCTTGGTTTAGGGGATCAGCTCTAATATATTTGTGAAGTATCAGAGAGTTTTTGTCCCCATTCCCCAGGGAACTATTCAGATACTGATAATGCTCCTTATATATACCTTTACGCTCTTGCATCTACCTGTTAAGTCTTTTATCTACTTCTTAAAGCCACAAAAGCTCTTTATTGAGTATGCTGTGGACTCACTCTCACCTGCTGTTAGTTGGGAGAATTAATGTTCTCTTTCTTTAGCAAAAGGTGATGATTTTTCTTTAGCAAAAGGTGATGATTTCCCTTCCTCTCCTGGACATTATTCTGTGCTTCACAGTCCTGGTCAGGTCTTCTTCAGTGCATCTCTCAGCAAACTGTCTTTGGATTTAACTCATAAGCGTCCCATTACTGTAATTAAGAGTTTCACTTGCAATGTTGGTAAATGAAATATTTATAAGCACAAAAAAAGCACATTACTTTGAAAGTACAGAGTAGTACCATATAGATGAGTATATAGTCGAGCTTATAGTGAAAAGAGATTTCTCTGTCCCAAAACAGATCTTGTTTTTGTTTTTGAATGAAAGGAGAAAAGGCCATTGGTGGGTGGCTGTCCCCAGTTAATGAGGCAAAATTAAATAGGAGTGAAATTTGGCTGTGGTCAGCAAGGTCAGGAGAGCAGCTATTTTTATTCTGCATGAGGCTTGTACAGCAAATGAGGCAGTGACATTCTTTAATGTTGGTAATGTTTATGTTGGTTTTTATCCTTTGAAAAATAGTCCTGGTTTGGTTTCATAACATATCAGCTCATTTTCCCTGTACAATTCTTCTTCTGGTGTCTACACAGTCCCGACACTTGGGCCTAGTAAAATGGCCATATCTCATGTGCCTGCGGGAGGGGTATGAGAGTTAAGGGACACCTAAAAGAATTACAGCAGGTTAGTGTAAAACCAAGGAATTCCTCAGGCAACATCTTGGCACAGGGGAGGATTATGTAATTTACCCAGAGGTCCGATTTAGCTTTTCACTTTTCATTGTTTCCATTTGTTGCAATCTTCAGAAGAGAGAGGTTGGTTATGCATGGCCAGACTAAGTCTCACACTTCTAAGAGAAAATGGATTTAAAAAGTTAGAACAAACTTAGGTATTTACATTTTTCCCTCTTAAGTCTGCAGCTAACTGTGAGTTTGTGTTTGCACGCATAATTTTCAACAAAAATATGTGGGCTGCTTCTAGACGTTTTGGGCAATTGAGGATGAATAACTGTAGCTATTCTTGGAAAAACCTGTGGCAGGCCCAGCATTGGCCATCAGCAGGTCAGACTATTTCATTGCAGCCAGAGAGATCGTGTGCATGCAAATGGGTCTGCCATGCAGCACTCGTTGAGGAATTTGGTCTTCTCTCTCTTTCAGAATCAGATCTATTGCAGGGTTAGACACAATGCAGTTAAGTTTGCAAGAGGTAATAAATCAGCTTTTACCTTGCTTTAAGATTTAAGTGTTTTTTCTTTTTTCTTTATTTCTTTTTTTTCTTTTTTTTTCCCTCTTGAAGTTTCTGTAGGATGGCTGCAGTAAAAAAAGAAAAAGCAATAATAATAATAATAAAAGTACAAGTGTAATCTGCTGCCTGAGTTTTATTTTTATCAAGTATTGGGAAGAAGTGGGGGAAGGAATGGTATGAAGCTAACTCTGGTAATCAGTCTGATAACACACAAGTGAGGGAGGGGAGGCACAAATATGCACTGTCCTCTTGTTCTTCACATGAACTCAGGGTTCTGAATATGCCTTGCAGGAAAAAGAAAAAGGCTTCCCGTTCTAACCTCCATCTCTGTCACCCTCTCCAGTTGCTGTATATCAAACCCTGATGCAGGAATGGCTAAAATTGGCTGACGATATGTAGACAAGCTGCATTCACAAGTGACAGCAATAATTTATTTTAAAAATCAAATCTCTCTTTGTAGCTCATAGAGAAACTTTAAATCTTTAAATTTCCTCCCTGAAAGGCTATAAACCCCCTGAATGGGGGTTTCTTTACACAAAGAAATACAGCACAAAGAAATTACAAGAAAAAAGAAGGGAGTAAAATGCAGGGCAATTATGCTCTAGCTCTGGAGTGTTGCTGCCAAGGCTATTTATTTTCACAGACAGTGTTAATTTTGTATGCACACACACAGCGTTGCTTGCTGATAGCACAGTGAATTTTAATTTTGTAGGAGGCTTTGGTTCTTTTTACCTTTAAATTCACCTTCCTGTTTACTGGATATAAGGATACTTTTGATGGAAGATCTCCAGGTTATTCTCTTATAACTATTTCTTGGGATTACATGGTACCTCTAGAGTGCTTCCAGGTGATCATAACAAAATCCTTTGTGAATGACAAGCTGCCAATATATGAAAGATATAAAGCCTTTCTTTTTGGTATGATATATGCAAAATATCCCCCTGGAGTTAAGGTGCCAGGCCAGGATGAGGACTCAAAGGTAAGTCAGTGCTGGGGATGTGGCTAATTCCACAGCACTATTTTTCAGACAACTGCGGAAGGAATAGAGCTAAATAACACTGTATGTGACTTAGAAGTGAATCACTATGTAGAGCACATCCTGACCGCTCTCTCCCTCACTGCAAAACTGTTCTTTTGCACTTGGAGCACAATATTTTCAAAGGACTTTAGTGATTTGCATCAGGTTCTTTAGCTACAGCAGATGTTAATTATAAATTGGCAAGGCATAATGCTGACAGCCCGAGAATGAAGGTGTATTTGTATGAAGCTTTACTGCGAGAACTCTATTCATCCACTATTCAGACTCTCTTGGAAGGCACCCTCACACATGCAAGATTGTTCATAATTCTTTTCTTCTTTATTATAAGGTATTCTGTTTTTGTTATGACGATGTTTAGTCTTTTGTGATTCAGTGATATTTGCAAAACGACAATGTCAAAAGCCACATAGTTATCTAACCGACTTAATACTATTATGTATTTATTTAACTGAGTTTTTGTTTGAGTGCTATTGCTCAAGTGAAAATAAGTAAAAGATTGTTAAATTTGGAGGGAGATCAGCAAAATACCTAGAAAGATCAAATTTTAAATAGAGTAAATTTCCATAAATACTCTTT
Organism: Nothura maculosa; assembly: GCA_032353885.1. Classification (NCBI taxonomy): domain Eukaryota; kingdom Metazoa; phylum Chordata; class Aves; order Tinamiformes; family Tinamidae; genus Nothura; species Nothura maculosa. Next base: position 2,153,849 of record JAUBOD010000163.1, read on the forward strand.
TGGATCTCATTGCAATTAAAGCTTTTTTACCTTGAGCACTTTAGGTGAGGAATGTATGGTGCTCCAGTGTCTCTCTGGTGGGATCTGTGGGTACTGAGCAGTTTTGAAGAGCAGGCCAATGGTGCACCCAATATCTGAAGCCTCTTTGTAAAGGATGTTCCTATTTACTAAGCAAAACTTTTTAAATTATGACCTTTCAATTAATTTATCCTTGGGTCTGTCTAAAGAACTCAATGAGATCAGCAGAAGATTTATAGAGCTGGAACACTACAGGATGTAAGGAAAAGTGTAGGTATGAACTAGAGCATAATATAAATGTAATTGAGCCCTTTCCAGTAAAAAAGAAAAAGCATTCTTTTTGAGTACTCTCCAAAATGCCAGTTGAACGTGTCCTGGGATCATTTGAAAAGCTATTGCTTGTCATCATAGGAACCACATCAAAGCTTGGGCCAGCAAACGAAGTTTTCCTTCTTAACTTTCTTCAAGCATGATGATGCTACAGTTGGGGAATCTAACTCCACAATATGTGAATTTTGCATACAAAAACAACCAGGATTTAAGATATTCTAGAACTCAAGGGAGAGTTAATACTTTTGATAAGATGAAAAACAAATTGAAAACTAATACTATAATAATCTCTAGCATATTTAATGTTTTCTTTTGGGCTTTTAGTCTTAGTTTTAGTTTAGCTTTTCTTAAAACAATTTTGTTCAAATATTATTCCTGCACTTCAAGAGTATCCAGCAGATACCTTTATGACACTAAAGTGATACAACAGATCTGGGTTGCTTTAGAGATGTACCTACCACTGGACTAACACCTGTCTTGTCTTGGAATTTCTTGGTCCTTTCTCACATCATAACTGCAACTGGTCTCTTAATCCTGTACCACAGATAAGAGCTGGTGGGCATTTAGCGAAATGTTTGGTGTGTTCTAAATCATTGCTGTATATCCAATAATTTATTTAAATATGATGTCTCTGATTTTTTTTAATATCTTATCTTATTCCTATAAACATTGTTAGTATAAATATAGTTGTGGAAACCCACCAGGCCTTACATTTCTTATTCTCCTTATGGAATTCGTTGTAACTTTTTTGTTTTTCAATTCATGTTGTTTAATTGCAATGAGAAGGTTTTTCTTCAACACTTTGAGAAGTACACAGAGAATTGGCAGGAATGGTCAAAGCAGGAATGGATAGAACCACCAGTACCCCTTGAGGCATTTCAGTGGGACAGTGTCTTCTATTATTTTCTCATGGTTATAAAAATCTTCACATTTCAGGACTGCTATCCCCTCTTTTTTTTTTTTTTTTTAATAAAGAATTAAAAAATGCCCAGAAAAAGCAGAGCGGATGCATGTTGGATCCTCAGCTTGCTTCTGATGCTCCTCTTTCCTCCCTGCCCTGAGGTCTGTTGCTCTTGGGCTCCTGTCTGCATGGATTCTTCTTCCCTTGGTATTTGTGGCTGAGTTCCTCAGCCTAAGTGGTTTCTGGCCCTCTCTGCCTTTTGTGTAGCTGGCACGACGGATGTCTCAGGAATATATGTCCTCCATGGCCTCTTGCATTCGAATTCCCCCTTTCAAAATCCATTCCTCATTTAATATCCCTAATCCTTCATGCAGACTGTTTTACATTAAAAAGAGATATATTTTGGGTTTGCTAAGCAAGATTTCCTACGGGCAGACCCGCTAATGATTAGCTAATGTAACAATGCCCAAGAAAAGCGACTCCTAGGAGCGAAGTGAATATTACCGCACCCCAGAGCCAACGGAGCAATTTCACTGTCTGCTGATCTGCAGAATTCAATTGTGAGAAGTCTCTTGAAGACCAATGATGCAATTCTTGCAACCACCTCACGAAGACTTAAACAGTTGCTTTGATTTTTAGAGGTGATATCCCCAATTTTCCCATCCTTCATTTGAAAATATTTTATATGTGAAATCTATGTGAAAATATTTTACAAAAATCTCTGAGAATACCACATCTGCATTAGTTTTGTTATGCTGTCGCCTCTAGTATACTCTTTATTTCTTCTCAGATCATGCAAGCAAGTAGGCAACGATACTATCCTAAGACACAACTGAAGTTGTATGGATTCATCATCACCTTGTTCCCCTGCTTCTGTCCTAGGAATTTTTTGAACATACGTGAGCTACTTAAGAGCATGATGCTGAAACAGCTGTATAGCTTAGAAAAGGCAGCTGAGCCTCTATCGCAAAGCTCCTCTGAAGAACACAGAGCTGGGGAAGGGGATCATATATGGCAAAATATGTGATGGCACCAGTTTCAAAAAAGTGATGCTGAAAGGGAGGCACTAACAAACTGGTCTACTATGTGAGTTATGAGCACAATTGCCAGAGATTGTTCTGAACTTTGAACTTTTCAGTATCCTCGTCACTTTTGGGATTGCAAAGCCCTTTTTAGAAAGGTCTACCTGAAAAACATGATGTTTCATTTGATGTTGCTTTGATGGGATTTCCATTAACATTTGGGCAATAATCAGTAGCTATAAAATAGAACATTTTGCCAAAGCTCTGTTGGTCTTTAGATTTCAGGATTGGTCATAGCCAATTACACTTGAAATAGGAGAATTACTCAACTTTTTCCCAACCTTTCTCCTAAAAAAACTCTTGGTGCAGCTGCTTTTTTCAGTCACTGCAAGCAATCCTGTCGTAATAAAAATAACTGTCACATTCATTTCTCTCTGAATTTTGGGTAGGATGTAACTTACTTAATCTTTAAAGAAAAATATTGGAACTTTTGCTCTTTCTGTCACTGTCTCTTTGGAGACTAATATTCAAATGCAGAGAGTCAACTCTTAACCGCCATGCAACTTTTTAATGAAAGAGCTAAGTTCCAAGGGTGAAACATATACCAAATTTTATTGAACCTGGAAAGAAAGGGTTTCTCATTGAGAATGCCCAGAATCAGTTTCACTTGGGCAAAATAATTACCTGCCGTTGTCATAGGTGAACAGTGTTAGCCAAGGAAGCCCATATGGCAGTATATTAATTTGCTGGGAGACTAGGTAGAATACTTTGAACTGGATTCCTCTGCATATTGGAGAAAAAAAAATAAGTATGTCCCTTGACTGATTCTCAAAACCGTATAATTAATGACTCCAGAGAGTGTGAGAAAGTTTGAAAATTCTTTGAAAGGGTATTCTAAGTTCTAAAGTGACATATTTTAACAGCAAGTAATCAGCAGACAAGATTCCCCAGCCCATTTAAATATTCAATACTTTATGCATAATGATATCAATCATTCTCGGAAAGCACAAGCTCCGGAAAGATCTCATGTGTTCTCCTTACCACCACTTTTTCCTGTAACTATGCAGTGGAATTTACTAGCTAGGGCCACGTATGGAATTTCTATTGACCCTTATGAGAACTGCGGGTACGATTTGGCCTTTGGATAGTTCTCTTCCAATTGAGACCATGGGGAACAGCACCACACTGCACTACCAAAGGAGCTCTAATTTTGTAAAGCTCAGTGCTTTTCTTTATGACCTTCCAAAAGCAGTAAAGCCCTTGTCAAAAACTAATTCCTAGGCCAAGAACAAATAAAGTAAGGGAAACCTTTGAAGCATTACCCCAACAGATGTAAAGCTCTTTTTTTTTCTTTCCCTTTTTCAAGGCCACAGGTTTGATTAATCTTGGCTTTCTCTGGAATACCTATTCCAGATATGTTATTTTGCTGCATAAGCAGCAAAATTATTTATTCTGTATGAGCATATCTCTTCCTGATTTCTGCTCAGCTTGTATTGGGGAATTACCTTCTGGAGTAACTACTGCAGTAAATTCTCCATTGCAGATAAGCTCTGGGAGCTCTTCTTTCCTCAGCTCACAGTGAAGGCCAATGACTCTTGTCATTCGTTGCTTACATGAAGCCAATGGTCCAGAATTTATCTTCATGCCTTTGAAGAACCTTTCTTTTTCTGGCTCTGTTCTAGGTTTCCTACTAGCAGTCATCTCCTGATGGCGATTCACCTCGTCAGTGATATGGAGGGAGCAGTCCAGTGAGCACTATGGCATAATTTCTATACATCTCTTGCTCAGGTATGTCTATCTTTACAATCATCACAATATAACTGTACTCTGTCTAATCTATGTACTTTCTGTTTCTTCATATATATACTATTTTCCTTCCTAGTTTACATCAACTCTCCAGTTGCCATCACACTAATGTCTGCCTGCCAGCAGCTTCTGTTGCCTGTTTCCAGAAATCCAACCTTTGGCTTTTACTTTGATCATTCCACTGTTCATAATTCCAATGTATTGCACTACAACATCCAAGTGCTATGACCTTGCAAAGCTATTCCTTTAAACCCCGTGTTCCATATGTTCTTCTGTTTGTCACTTAGTCCTCAGAGTTTATCCAAGACTTGGATACCACAGGGTGCCATGGGCCACCATGCACCTAATGCACAAGGGCTGTGCTTAGGAACCCTGTATTGTTCCTCACAAGTCCTCAGTTCCAGCAGATGGTTTAACCATCCAATGGAGGCTTTTCTTTAACTATATAGATTTTTTTTGTTAATATATGAATGTGCTTTTTGTTAGTGTTAACATTTTGTTAATGTATTAACTGCATGGATTTTTTTAATGAAGATTAGAATAATCCTGTCATTACAACTAACATGGAATATAATTCTTTAA
>JAUBOD010000163.1:2178356-2190711 GCA_032353885.1 Nothura maculosa
TCTCAATTAAGCCGATACTATCGTCTCGCAAGGTGGCTTTGCTGTCTCGATGGGCGCTGCAGACGGCGGGGAGGAGTCTGCTCCCTCGCCCAGCTCCCTGCAGTCTGGCACAGCGGCAATTCTGCGGGCAATTACAGCGTGCAGCTCGTAAGGCCTTTTGTGGGGAGCCAAGTTTGCTCCCAGCTTTAGGTGCTATAGTCCCAGACGGTTTCTCGTGCAAACAGAGAAAAATGATAAAAAAGAACAACACCGTTTTTTCCCCCTCTTTCCTTCCCCTCATAGAGTCATTTTCTCCTCAAAAAAAGTGAATCATTTTGTTTTCAGAATGTACTAGTCAGGGTTTGGGCAGTCATAGTGTATTTGCAGAACAACAAGAACGTCTTCCCTCCGTCTCTGGCAGAATAAAGGCTACTATTGCATCACTAATAATGTCACGGGGAATAATTAACTTACTGATGTTACTACACAACACTGAACCATGAAATCTGTTAGGCTGTATCTTGATAACTGTCTAAATATCATTCTCTAGCAAGATTTCCCAGCCCTGCCTTTGTAAGTACATGCTTTGATAGAAAAAAAATAGTTTATTGAAAACATCGTTAATTTGCTTTCATATCCATAATCAACAGAAATGTAGGAGAGCTGGCAGAAGGAAACAACAGTCAAGTCCCTACTCTGCTTAAGCTATCACTCAGGCAGGTTTGATATGAAGAAATGATAACGTGACAAACATAGCAATACTAGTATTTTTGTAGCAGTTAAGGCAACACAGCTACGATTCAGTAAAACTTCCTTCTCAAAAAGATATGCATTAAAAGGTAATTTCTGCTTTGATCCTTGATCCAATACTTTTGTCTGTTCTTTGCAATGCTAACTACAAAATTAGTTCCCATTCATTCATTCACTCATCCTAGCAAAACATCATTCATTAGGCTCATGTGTATCAAAATGATAGCTGAAAAGCATGAAATGAATTCTGACATTACAGAAGGGTGTATAGAATAACAAAAGTTACAGCATGGGAGCACACAGCTCAGCACTGTGGATCATGCTGTCACTTGGCAGGTGGCTTGGAAATGAGGAATCTGGCTCAGAAGAATAAGGAGGTTAATAATTAGTAAAATGCACCATAAAATTAATGTCTGCTGAAGCAACCCGACCCCTAAAGAGGCCGATACCATGGGGACTAGTTTTGGCCTTAAAAAGTAAGAACTATATGGGTACTACTCAGCAAATCCTTCTTTTCTCCCCATTAGGGCATCATTCCAGAAACCCCGATGGTCTCTGCATCTTGGGAGCAGACAGGCAGCCACAGCCCTGCTGCTGCCCGGGACAGCAGCAGACCTGAGGAATCTGCCCAGACTCATCTCCCGTTACCCACCAGTGCCAGCCTCTCGGTGACACTTACACCCTACACCCCCTGCCAAGATGAAGCCCTTCCTGATGCCTGCTAAGGCCATCGCCTCCAGTGACACTGCAAAGCTCATGTTACCCTGCGGGCCTGGCTCCAAGGCCTGTGTGACGCAGGGATTCCTGAAGAATCTCCTGCAGCTTGGGAGCTGCCGTCCCGTCTGCCTGTCTCGGTGCCCGTATCTCTTGCTGGCTGCCTGCAAATCTTTAGAGGTGCCTAGGAAATACCAAGCATGGCAACTTCAGGCTCTCCTAACTGGCATGACTAAAATGGGCTTCAGGAGCACAGGAGCTGCAGGAAGAAGGCAGCTGTCACTAAATAACTCACTGGACCCACTGGCTGACACTTTAGCCTTCAAATCAGTAGTTTTATTTTCTCTTGTAGCCGTGCTCTCTCCTCACCTGTAAAAGGTTATAGTACAGAAGTGTGGCTGTGGTGCCCAATACTGTGGCATCTGACTGCCTCACACGCACTGATGGGTTTATTGTCCCAACCCCTCGGTGAGGAGAGTCAAAACTATGACCCCTGTTTTAAAAGCCTCAGGGAGGATAAGTGACTTCCTCCGTGACATGCAGGGAGTCTCTGATCTGTTAGGCACCAGCTTCATCCTTATCTCTCACAGATCTCCGAGACAGCCATGAGGTTGCTTTTGCTTTCTCTGTTACGAGATAATGCCTTTTTATTGGAGTTTTTAAACAACTCCAAGGAAAATAACTCATTAACAGATGAGAAAATAATTGAATTCTCAAAGTGAAAACTGAACTAACTTATGAAAGCTTTGGGCATCTTCTCACAAGGGAGTCTGCTAGTCTGTTATTTAGACTGTTTCTCTAACGCTGACAATTCATTTTACATTAGCAAATGCTTCAGGGAAATCCCATGTGCTTGCAACCCCTGCAATAATAAACCTAGATGTTAGTAAATAGTTAATGTTGTGGGACACTGGGATGTCAGCCAAATCCTCTCATTTTCTTTAATGTTTTCTAAGAGCTTGTCTGAAAGGTATTTGCAAGTAACACTATACTTCACAGATTGAACTTCTTACGTTTGGCACTTCTCTTTGTCCTCCTTCTGGACTCTATGCACTTCTCCTCCTTAAATTTGCTGCCTGCATCTGATACGTTGTGTAGTCACTGGCCCTCCCTTTCTTTTTCTCCTGCAGTCTTGCTGGTGCAGGGGCCTAGCACCTTAAGACAGATTTCCTCTTAAAAATGATTCTGCTACAATCCTTGCTTGTTAGTTAAGTTGTTCAAGGAACATTTTTTAAAACTTTATGCTTTAAATATGGGAGCATCCAAATGGAGGAAATCGTTGTTTCCAGTCAGAAATTGAGATCTTCATCTGACATTGCCTTCATTGAATTCTCATTGTCTGAATCCAAGTGCTCTTCCTGGTTTAAAAGTCTCTCCATGGACTGGCTTCATCTCCTTCTCCTTCATTTTCTGACACAGTATCAAATGACTATAACCTTCACCCTCTCCTAATCTTGGTCTCTCCTACCCTCTACAACCCAGGGCTACCCTCCCATCTGCAAAGTCTCAGACTTTTCCCTTTTGCTCTAAGCTAGTCTGTCTTACCTTAAAATTATCCCTAGGCTTGATGGACCTGGCTAGGTACATGAGTTCTGTGAGACACCTGTTCAGACACACACACACAGACACACAAATCCAAGTCTTCCTTGGAGGATATATATGCAATATTGCTTTGCCTCAGGACAGACCATGCTATGTGTTTCTGAAGTTCAAGTACGTACAACACCTTAAACCTTGGCCTGTGAAGTTTAGGTTCAAGCCTACTAAGCAACATGTATAATAAGCCAGTCTCCTTAATATGGCCCTTCCATAAATGGATATGTGGCAATTCGAGACACCAGAGCACAGAAAGACCTCGGAGCTTCTTATTAAGCTATTACAAATGTCTAGCAAATTAAGCAACAGAGCAAGCTGTCGCTTCGCTGCTTTCAGACTGAAGTGTGCACCTCTCAGCCGCCAGACATGTGAGAGCAGCCAGAGGGCCTTGCTAACAACACTGGTGCCAGGAGAAATGCCGAGGCCCCCGGCAGCCACGTACCTGCGCTGGGGCGCCCGAGTGCAGCGGCGGGTGCGGCGAGCCCTGGTGGTGCGGCGGGTGCGCGTGCAGGTGCGAGTGGTGGTGCGGGTGGCTCTGCTGGTGGTGGGGCTGCGCGTGGCCGTGGTGCGGCGGCGGCGGCGCGTGCGCGTGCGGGTACGAGTGGTGCGGAGGCAGCGGCGGGTGCTGGTGCGCGTGCGAGTGCAGGTGGTGGTGCGGCGGCTGCTCCGGCCGCGAGTTCATCATCTCCATCATGTGGCCCATGGTGCTCATGTTGCCGTTGGGCATGGCCGCGGGGTGGTGGCTCAGCGCTGCCTTCAGCCTCTGCAACAGCGGGAGGAGAGAGGAGAGAATCGAATGTTAGCACCCATAGGAGGCATCTTGTTGCACTGGGAAGGAGAATGTACTCCTCGGATCTAGTTTTGTCACTGTAAGAATGCAAAGAGGTAAACAGCTGAACTGAAAATCAACAGTTCAATGTTTCCTACTGGGCCATGGGGAAAAATAACTGGCTCTTGTCCTTCTCCAAGAACTGGCTCTTGTCTTCTCCATAGGGCCAAATCAGTAGCTCTGATTCCACACAAACTTGAATACTTTCAATTTTAGAAAAGAACATTTAATTAAGATAAAAGTGGGACATAGTCTCATGCCGAGTTCCCCTCTTCTATTACCAACATTATTTAAAGAGCCCAGTGATAACACATTGCATTGACACGGGCTTTTTTTTTTTAAATTTCAAAGCTCTGAAATACTTTACTGTTATATTAGCAAACAACATCTTTTTTTCACCAGTGAGATATAGAGGTAATGAGGGCGGTCTCAACCTGAAACCTTTTACTTTTGCTTTACTTTCGGTCAAGTGCCCGCTGTATTTTTGCTGTGTGCTAATTCCTCCCTCTGTTCTCCCCTTGTTTTTACTGTCACTGCATTGAAAATTAAAGTAGTGATTTGGGGAAGTTTCCTTACAGAAAGGCAGCAAAAATCTTATCACAGTTTTGCACGGGTCACAAACTGAAAGACATCTCAGGAAACACTCAATGCAACCACAACAGCAAGATGAAATCCCTGCCACCCTCCTGCTGGGTACTCACCTCTAAAGCCAGAACTGAGCTCAACTTAATACTGATGGCAATAACCTACCCGGGGTTTAAAACGCAGGACTTGAGCAGCTGCCATCCCTAACACGTCTGAATTCAAGTGCAACCCTGGTTATTGCCAGCAGCTCTCCATAATGCTCAAAATAACCAGCGTTACCCAGGACTGCGCTGGGAAAAACAGGGGAAAAGCCTCAGGAATAAGATAAAGTCATTCTGCTTATTCAAAGCTCACTAAGATCTTTTTTAAGGGGCCACTACACAGTTCTAAGCCAAAGCACCAACAAAAAGCTGCCCTAATTGTGTTTTCTGAATCAAAATGCAGAAAACCTCTAACCATTCGTTAGCCAGCACTTTTATAAACGAGGAATCCCTAGCAAAGCCTCCTGATGCCGTATTTGTCAAAAGACTTTGAAACTGAGCTACAGAATGTCTTGTTCTAAACTGCATACTTTCAAAGCTAGGAAAAAAAAAAGGAGGGAAAAACTTAATGTGTGAATAAACATTTTTTTTCAGCTGTAAAAACTGTACCTTATTAGTGTGGCGCGACTTCAAGGGGAATAAATTATTTTGTTTTCTTTCCATAGTCCCTTCTACCACATCCATTTATTTGAGATAGCAAATCACGAGAGACAGCGAGAGGCCTGACATGCAGCTGGTTTCAGTCAACAGGGGCCACGTCTATTGGGCCTGTGTGTTTTACAGGCTCCTTGTTCGCTGCTCCCACCGGGAGGGATGCCCTGGATGCGAGTCCTGGTAGGAAACCAGCCCTCTAGCTCTCGGGTCCCAGCGCAGCCGCAAGGAGCTTCACTCCAGCTTTATGCTTAGCTTAGCGAGCGCCGTGCCTGCACAGGCACCCAGGGCCACGTTCACCCTTCCTTAACGAGTCCCTGCTGCCAGGCTGGAACATTTGGGAGCTGGAAACATTTTTTTGGTCTGGTCTTCTGCGGAGATCAATTGTTTTGATGTTTGAGTTGGAGCACGGGGGGGAAGCGACGCGGCAGAGCTTGGTGAGCGCTCTGCGCTGTCCTGGTGCAGAGCTGCAAGGGAAGGCCGCGGTTTTGTTGTTGCTCTTTTTGTGTGTGCTAATTGCAAACAGCTGTTTCGCTGGAGTGTCAAATAAAACATGATGGCATCAGAATGGAGCTTTCTGGAGTGAGTTCATTAGCAGAGCAACTCTAGCATGAAATTATGGAAAAGGAGCCGATGCGGAGGCCGGGCTGGTTTCCTGCGACGACACGGCTGGCTTCCCCAGGAGCTGCGGTTACTTCACAGCTCTCAAAACAGGGCTCAGACAGACGGCCGCTCGGATCTGCCCTCACCAAACATCAACATCTCTGCTCACTTCAGTGACAGGTCCTGCTTGTCCCAGCACAGCTTCCAAGCACGGCCCCGGCGCCACTCCATGGGAAATGCAGGCGCTCGGCTCTCCTGCCTTTCAGCTCTTACTGTTTTATTTTTCCTAGTTGATCAAACTGACAGACAGACCAACACGGTTATAACTGATTTCCACTTGATCACAGCACTTGCATGAACGGCGTTCACTGATCCCAACAACATCAGGAATTACTGCACTGAACACCGTCTGCTTTGCCTCCGACCAAGGGAATAAGGGAAACCCGCTCCTGCAGGAAGCCACAAGCACCAGAGCTGTCGGAAGGAATCACAGGGATAGACTGCAGTGCTCCAAAGGCACCAGGATGGCATTCCCTGTGTGATTGCTCCTGATAATGTGCTGACTGTCACGGCTATTCCGAAGCCATCCCACTGAATGCCACATGAGCACAACACCGCTAACAAGCTGTTGTTGTACCTGCATTCTTGTTTTCTGGAAGCAGACAGTTTTCACAGCCTTTTCTCTGGCTAAGGCCTCACATCATGGGGTAGTGAACCGCTTGATGGGTTTTTTTTTTACATCACCGTAGACCATCATTTATTCTTTGAGTTTCTTTGGGAAACTCTGCAAGAAATGAACTGTAAGCATCTGAGATCAGGAGTGAAAAGAATATCGGTTCCCTGTATACCTGCACGGTGTGTGCGTGGGAACTTGCTGGTTTGTCATTCTTCCTCCATCGGGAGACCTAATTCAAGAGGGTTACCTTGAGTTCTCAAAAATTGCTAATGAAAAATAGCCACATTTTTTCAGTTTGTTAGAAGATAAACAAGACAACTAAGTCTGTCATTTTAGAGGTCACTTTTTCCAGCACAAAAAACCTAATCACTTTTGTTTTGTTAAAACTATGTGTATATAATATATATATTTAATATATATATTGTACACACACATATGTATATGCCATAATATATGCATAAAAATAAACTACCATTTTATCCTATTTTTTTCTCTAGTGGAAAAAAATGAAAAATCTCCTCTAAATGTACATATGTTATATCATATGAACGGTCTGTCATTGTATGAAACTGTAAGTTATTCCATTACTATTATTATATTATTGTTTTAGGTCAGGACAGCCATGCAGTCCTGGGGTTGAAAAGGACTGCATTGCTCTGAATAAACCTGCATTGCAGCCCTTGAAAACTCTCCCTTCCCCTCCTGGCCTACGTGCCCAAACCCCACTAAAGGAGAGAAGAGACAAGAGCAGCTCAATGTCTGCTCCATTCTTATCTGGGGATTATATTGGGCCTTTGCAGGCGCATGGAATATGATCTCAAAGACACTTCCCTGCTCTAGTGAAGTGATCCTAGTCCCTGTTCTGCTGGGATGCAGTAAGTTCCCTGCAGGGAGAGAAGAGACTGCAGAAGGAAGAGAAAGCAGAAGAAATACAGACATCACCCATCCCCACAAATGTGTCATGTGGCAGCAACCCCACATCAAATTTGTGGTTCATAGGGACTCCAGTGGAACTGATACTACTTTCTCATCCGTGGAGGTTCAACTTTCTTTTCATGTTGGTGGCCACGTGAACCGCGTGCCCAAGGTGCTGGAGACTTGTAGCACTGTAGCCACCAGCACTGAGAACAGACCTTCACCCAGGCTATGTGAAGGCCTCACGCTGAAGTTTATTATTGCCTCAAACTACTACTATCATGAGAGAATTTAAGCGTAAGTGTCAGAGAGGTCTTTTACAGCTGGCTGCTTACAAGCGCTTCACGGTGTAAATAACAGAAATGGCTGTTAGCAAATGTTGCACTCTCATTCATAACAGCAAACTGGAGGGGATTCAACTGCAGATGCTCAGGAGGGTTCCTAAGACACTGGAGATGTGAGGGGCTCCGAGGGCGCGTTGAGGGCTGCTCCTGAGCTCCTGCAACAGGACAGCCCGGCACAATGGCTGAAGGAGGGGCGGAGAAAGAGGTGTGTGCAGGGCACGAAACCCTCAACCCCAGCCACACATTTCACAGCTCGGAAGAGAAGAGGGGGATGCATTTAATTCACAGCTCGCCAGCAAACAGTGCCAAACTGCTAATCTTCTAATTATTCCCAGGCTGTTTGGCAAATCTGAATTATACTCTTCCTTTCCTTTGTGCTTTCCTGCCCGCTTAGCAGGACTTTATAACAACACTAACAATGGATCGTCATCAAGCCTTCAGCTCGGCTTAGCTTCTAATAAAAACAACAAATTTGCTCCCTTGTCCTCCCAAACACAAACTGAATTAATCTTCAGCTGAAAGCAGTGAGAATCAACCGAAAACAATCAAACCCACAATAAAACTAATGGACACCATGCTGCTCAAGGACGGGGCGGCCGCAATAGCTGCTTCACTGTCCCTGAACTCGGAGGAGTTTGGAGCAGCCCCGCTGCCCACTGGCATTGGTGGAAGTGACACCTCTGTGGATTGCTGCCAGCTTTAAGTAATACAATACACGTTGCAGCCAGGGTAGCCCACAGATGCTTGGCCAGGACCAGCATCTTCTGGAGACGACAGTTCAGTGGTTCCAGGAATCGTGGAAAACGCTGCTGAGTTCCCATCTTGTCGCTGGTCGGCAGTTTCCTCCTGCTCATCGCAAAGTATCCTACAAGGGGGGTAAGCAGCACTATCCCTGGGCAATGCAGCCACTTCTTAGTGATTAGGAATAGGAAAAAAAAAGTAAATTCTCAGTTCCTATTCTACATGCGCTTTCAATAAATAAAAAAAGATAAAATCACGACAGAAAACAAACTGAGGTTTGTGTTTCTCAGTGGATACTGTTTCATGACTCACTTCTTAACCCCGCATTGAACGACGGGTCTGACTCGCACAGAAGTGCAACGTCAGGAAACGCAAGTTCAGATTCCTGCAGGTCTCTGAGTCCCACAGAGCCTGAGCCAATCCCTGCCCGTGTATCCATGACAAGCAATATTTAATAACACAATAGACAGCAAAATGATTTATTGCTGGCAAAGGGTGTCACAATTTCAACACACAGTATCAAAGGAAGGATCCAAAAAATACAAGCAACTTCTGTCTAACATCCCTTATAGATGCCAGAGCCCCAAATCAAAGCTGCTACCTGCTCCTGGAGAGCCAAGATTTGGGCAGGAGAACACACAGCACTTCAGGGAACTCACGCCTAGCAATAAAATAAGTTAATACCATATTGCTAACAGCACCTAGAAGGAGGTGGGAGAACTTAGGCTCTGTTCCCTTTATTTTTTTCTTGAGCGGACCTCAATCTGTGCTGCCTGTTTCCCAGCTAAACTTTCCCAAACCCAGATTAGAGCCCATTCCCGAGCTGAGGAACAGCTTCTTCACATCTGACACAAAATACTTTAGCAGAGTCTCTGCTGCAGGAATTGGAGCTCAGGTCTCCCTGACTCTACAAGCAAATACTGTAACTAGGCATCTCAGAGCATGTTTCCCTCTTCTAGTACACTGGAAGTGGGAAGTGCTGGTATATATATATATTTATATATATATATATATATATATATGTATATATATATATATATATGTCTTGCTTGAGCACATAATGAATTTCATATTAAATAAGAATGAGTAGGGATTGTTTTCAGTGGGAGTTTGGGATTTGCCTAGACGAGCCAGATATGGAACTAATCCTCAAATCACAGCATTCTAACATTGAAAAGAAGATTGTGGTTTTGGTACTTTAATCTGTACTCAAAGATCAGATTGGATTAGTGCAGTAAAATTTCTCGCCACAGATTACTGCACTGAAGCCTCTAGACGCCTCCAAGAGTGCAGCTCTTTTTGCAGGGGATGGTAGTAGCTTTCTTTCTTTTCCCTCTCACCAAGAAAATGAGAAACGCAGGTTCAAAGCCCTACTTTGTTTGAAGATAGCTGAACTTTCACTGCCTACCTCTCACCAAGGCTGACGATGATTAAGTCATTCACATCCAAAGAAAAATGCCATCCAAGTACATAAAAGTCGGTCTTTTTTTTTTTCTTTCCCTTCACTGGTGTGACTTTGAATACTCATTTTTCCTGGATTAAACCCAGCACATTTAGAGGGCTACTAGCAGGCCAGAAATGGGATCCGCATGCACTTAAAAGTGCTTTGATGCCATCCCACATGTGCAGTGCTCAAGGGTGTACACACACATACACACACATCCACTGCTGTGTATACAGGATACGATCTGATCTGTAGATTTTGTTTCAAGATTATACCAGCCAGCCTCTGAAATGTAAAACCCGAGCCCTGGCCACTTACAGCCATTAGACATCCCAGGGCTCTTTGTGAAAGAGCATTCACGTTCATTAGCCTGTTGGCCTGAGTGAGGAATTCAATGCAGGTAATTAGCTGTTGTCTCATTATTAGGTGGTTGCAGGTGAAGGTATTTTTATCTGCCATTTTTGATGTTAAGCGGTTCCTCAAACGTGTTTCTATTAAAATAAAAGACTAGAATTTAAGGTGTAGTACAGGTGTGCCACTTCACACTTTTTTATACCTGAATTCCAGCATTTGACAGAAAAATGAAAATGACATTTTAATTCAGCAGACAGCTTTCAGTTATCTGCCTGTGATAATCTAGCATCTAATGACTTTAAAAAAAGAATTCATGTGTGACACACAGTCCACGTATAAAAACTATGAAAAGTGTGAGCAGGTTAATTGTGTGTTAACTTATAAAAGAAATGATTTTATAATAAGAATAAAATAAAATACTGTTGTATTTAATATAAAGTAAAATTTTACAAAGTAAGTAGAACCTATGTTGATATATACCTATAGATAAATACAGGTATACAGGTAACATAAACAGGAAACTATGATGATAGAGCCAGCGTTGGTAAGTACTATCCTTTTACATCCTCCCCTTGTAATATACTTTTGGAGAGCTAAAGTGTGAAATAAGAGACAGAAAAGGAAAGAAAAAAAACCAGAAATATTCTTTGTTATTGGAAGAAAATAAAGCATCATATGAATTATAGTAATTTACACCCATAGGGTTTACTGTGTGTGAGAGGGAGGCAGGAGTGCATCCCAAGACAGCAGCTCCGTAGCAAGCGGGGCTCCCTGCAGTGCTCGCCCCACTCGCCACAGTGCTCACTTTGGGCTCACGCTATCCCGGCAAAGCGGGAGCTCCTTGCCGGGAAGGGAAGGATGCTGCGGGAGCCACCAGCTCATCCGCAGCTCTGGCCTTCCAGCGGCCGCGCCATGGGACACAGGCAGGAGAATGGGCCAGGTCTCCTGCACGGAGCGCATCCCACCTCGCTCCACCAAGGGCTCTTCCCAGGAAAGACCCCAGCCCTGGGGGCAGATGGAGGTGTGGTGCCATCAGACTTCCTATTTTCTTTCCCTCAAATTTCCTGTGTGTTTAAAGAGCGTGGGAGAAAGGCAGAAACGCCGGCTTGTTTTGGTGCTTGAACACATCTTGCTGTCTCCCCTGCCAGCCTCGCCGACAGCGTTATCCATCTTCCTGACACCGACGCCTGATTCATTTGACACAGGCACCGGAGAGGAAAGACGTGTCAGGTCGGGAGCGCGGCCGCGGTGCCGTGATCTCAGTGGCGCTGCAGCCGCCGCCATGAGGGCCCCGTGCAGCTCGGGCCGCTCCATGCAGAGGCGCCGCCAGGCTGCAGCCCACGGGGAGCCCACGGCAGAGCCGTGTGGATGCGAGCGGCCTCAGGAGCCGAGGACAGGGGCACTTCACCTCATGGCATCCAGCGAGGCCGGGGCACTTCACCTCATGGCACCTTGCTGGCTAATGGCTGGCGGCCGCATCGCCCTGCCCCTCCGGCCTGTCCTCTGGAGGGCGCCCGCGCTCGGGAGGTGCCAGCCGGGCCTCCCACATCCCCCTCTTTGGAAATGAAAAATCCCCCGCGCCAGCACAAGGATGGCATCCGCATGGGAGCCGGGCCACGCGGGGCCTGCGGGCGCAGGGCAGGCGAAGGGGGGCAGGCAGCGAGGGAGGCTGGAGGCAGCTCATGTTCCCCTTCCCTTTGCCTGCGGTTACGGCATCGACAGATAATTTATCACGCGTTTTGATGGTGCTCCAGCTGGCAGGGAGAAGAGCTATCTGTTTATTAATTCAATTAGCCCGCTTATTTATCAGCGCCGGGCTCAAAGGTGCTGTCGCAGGCCAAGCTCTGGCAGCTCCAGCTCGTCGGCCACGGGGCCGAGAGGGCGACGGAGACGGGGACATCCTGCCCGACTGCCCCAGTACCCTGCTGAGCACTGCGTTAGCTCGGGCCTCCGGAAGCAAGGAGGGCAAAATAAAATAAAATGAATTAAAATATCCAATCTAAAAGCACACAGTGTGTGCAGCAATGAATGTGCATGAGGCAGGCTTAAATCCAGAGCAGCGCTGCTTCGCTGCCGCCAGCTCGCTGCTCTGCAAGTACTTGTCGTCTCTGACATTCTGCCCAGAAATGACTT
>JAUBOD010000163.1:2204597-2220478 GCA_032353885.1 Nothura maculosa
AAAAAAAAGGAAATATGTTTATGAAAAGCCAGCAGCAGACCTGTTTTTGCTGTTCCTACGGTAAATGTAGAGAAGAACACGAGCACAGAGTTGCAGCCCAGGCTGTGCCCATGTGAACAGTATTAGCCTTCCCCTTCTCTCTACCCCAGCCCTCCACAACCAACCAGTGACATTTTCATCTTGGTTTATGTCTCAGACACAACCTGATTTTTTTTATACGTCTCTCTACCTGCAAAGCAACCGGACAAGACACAGCTGCTCAGCTGATGCACGTGGCAACCTCAAGCAACGTTACATGTGCCATGTTGAGTCCATTTGTCGGCATCACAATAAACATCCATGAAAATGCCGCTTCCAGTTAACGTGCCCAGCAAGCTTTTCCAGGTAGCTTCTCAGCAGACATAAAAGTAGTTCTCAAATTGAGTTTCTTTCCGGGGTTAATTCTGTTCTCTTTTTAGCCCCTGGCAAGCTGTATCTTTACTGCAGAAAGTTTGTGAAATACACACACAACCCCCACCATTTACCAGGCTGGATCTTACATAAACAAAGCTCCACACACTTCATCATGAGCGTTACTTACATTGAATTAGTGCAGTAATCTGCAGAGCTTTACTCAAGGCCAGCAATTATTTATGAATCTGCAAATGAGTTAAGGAGAAGAAAAAAAGGAAAAAAGAAGGAAAAGGAGGAGCTTAGGAACATGGCATTGGCCTGTCCCAGGTGCCAAGGGGAGCGCATGGGCATGGGGAGCTCCTCGCTGGGCATGGGAAGCGTGTGGGGCCGCGTGCTCAGTGAGTCACAGCCCCGTGTCTGTCAAGGCACGAGGAATGTGCTCGGCTCCAGCCAGGGCCTGCATGGAATTCTCCGGATACGAAGGCAGGTATCGGCCAGCGGGAGCGAGGGCCGCGGCCTGCTCTGCTGACACCCTGCAGCGACGCTCTGACTTTCTCTCCAACCTCGTCCTCCCCCCGGGAAGACCTCGGCTGTGAATGGTCCCGCTGGAGACGCCCCAGGATTTGAAGGGAAGGGCCCACTATGGATTTGTCCCCAGCCAGCTCTTCCAGCGGCTCCCTCCCCAACAGCGCCCTGCCATTGGCACAGGCCCCTCCATGACGGCAGGGCCGCAGAGCCAGGATATGCCTCCGACTCCGAGGCCTCCCCAAGGCCTCCAGGAAAACACGAGCCGGGTCTTGGGGAGAGGAGGGTCCCTCTCACCCCACCTTCATGCCACCTCCCTCCATCCTCCCACCTGGAGGCCCAGCAGCTCAGCCAGAGCTGGGACATGTCCTGGAGCTCCTGCAAGGGACAGGAAGGGGCAGCTCCGGGGCTACTGGATCTCATCACATCTGTGCATCGCCCCGAGGGAGAGCTAAAGATCATGGAAACACAGAGGGTGACCACGGAAACACAGGGGGTGACAACGGAAACACAGGGGGTGACCACGGGCTCTGTTTTTAATAAGACTGAGCTCTCACTTAGGAGGAAATCATTTTATGGACCATCTAGGCCTGGTCTTGAAACCCTGGCAACGCAACATTGTGGACCAACTTTCCTAACTCCAACCTTTCGCCAACACGGAGATGTTTCCATGAAACAAAAGGAAAAAACACACCTCATGCACAGTTTAAAGTCACTTGTGAAGGGAATGTTTCTGGCTCCTCTCCCAGTTACTCAATATGTGAGCTCTGACTTGATCAGAAATAAGGGCGAAAAGGGCGATGTATTTGAGTTACATTCCTGCTTATTTGAGTTACATTCCTTCTTTTGCCTTGTGGGGCTCGAAGAAAGAACAATTCATAATTGTTCCAAATAACTGTTGTCATAATACTTTCCTTTTTTTGGCAATGTGGACATTAATTAATTACATCTGTGTGATTCAGGGGGTATCTCTCACTTGCCTGTAATACCACAGCTATTTAAAGTAAGCATCGTTAGGAAGACTTCAGTCCCTGTAATTTGATTTCTATACCGGTGCTGTGTATTTATTCAGTAGCTCTGCAAACAGAATTAATTCCTCCATGCTGGAAATATTATTTATGTACTAGCTCGTAAGGAAACAGCTTGAGCCGATGTATGTAGAAGTGTGTGAAGTTAACAGAACCTGGAGACCAAAACCCTTTGGTTGAAAAATAAATTAAGTGGCTGATGACGTCTGCATAAGTTTCCTGCTTCTCACCTTGTCCAAGCTCTCATCTGAAAAACAGGGGCCTATATACTCAGCGGGATACCCAGCGTAAATCAAACAGCCACAGAGATCTCCCCAGTCCAAATCTCAGCCTTTTCCCTGGAAGTGCAAATGCTGCAGATGGAGAGGCCGGCTGAGTGCCACCACCAGCGTGCAGGTTCTCGAGCCTTGGTGACAGCCTTGCCAATCGGTCAGCTGTGAGAAAGGAATCAAAGGGGAACTGGAAACAACTATTTCTTAAATGGTGGTGGACACCCATTAGGGAGTACCCTCTGTTGCTCACAGAGGCCAGAATTAACCTCAAATTAGTGGTCTAAAATACATAGTTGGGCCTTTCTTTTGTAGGCAAGTTAAGCATCCTGCTTCTCAGGGATGAGTTCTCCTCTGGAAACCATCACTGATCACAGGTGGAGTTCGGTCTGGCTGGGCTAGACAGTTAATGCATGGGATAAGAGTCACGGCT
This sequence comes from Nothura maculosa, assembly GCA_032353885.1. Taxonomy (NCBI): domain Eukaryota; kingdom Metazoa; phylum Chordata; class Aves; order Tinamiformes; family Tinamidae; genus Nothura; species Nothura maculosa. Next base: position 2,207,246 of record JAUBOD010000163.1, read on the forward strand.
GAGCCCGGCTTGCCCCTCTCACCTGGCAGGGACAAGCTCCGTGTCCACCACCCGAAATGAGGCAGCCAGCAGGCCTGGCCACCTGACAAACACACGTGCTGCAAAACCCACCTGACAGCAGTGCCTCAGTGTACCTGCACACCGACACGCCTTAATGCTTTGCACGGCCCAAAAACCACCATGGCTTTATTACCAAAACCAATGCCAATTCATGACAAAGAACACTAGAACTGCTAGGCAGGCTTAAATGAAGCCCGGGGGAAAATCTGTGAAGTGTTTTAGTAATTAAAAAGTGTGCTTAGGTGCACAGGGCAGAGCTGTAACAAAGCCTAGGAAGGCTTGCATCAGAAAGCATCCTTAAAATAAGCCTGTCCTAAGGAGGTGTTTTTGTTATCCAAAACCCATTTTCCACAAATAAAATCACAAGAAACTCACACGTTCTGCATGGGAGAGGAGGGAACGGGCAGAGAATGTATCTGGTGCTGAGGCATCGAAGCCCTTCAAGTAATGGACAAGGAATCAGAGCTGACATCATGGCATAACCAACAGCCTGGGCCCCATTTGCATGCGGTCAGGAACTAAATTCCCCTCCGCTGCTGATGTCATTTGACAAACTTGCCTCAGTGATGCGGATTGGCAGGATTTCCTCTTTTTCCACATAATAAACACCCATGGCATACCGCAGGCCGGCGGGAACCTGGGCACGCCGGGAAAACTCAGAGGATGCCGATGTTTGACAGCAGAACAATTGCCAAGGCAGGAGCGCACGTGCAGTGGGGCAGGGGGGTGATGACACCCGCTGTCTCCCTCCGGAGCCCTGTGTGGAGCCACAAGGTACTGACAGCCACAGTACCTGGTGAGCACCTGCTAGAGCTCGGAGGCAAAGGGAACAAATAAGGGGATTCCTCTTTCCCTCCGCCAGGCAAAATACTCCAAGCCATGTGAGTGTGCAGAGAGGCAGGTAGGGCAGGAGCCTGGGTATCCTGACACCCCTTCGCAGGGGATGACAGCAACAACCAAAGCCAACTCACGTGTGCGTCTCGCTTCCTGTGCAATTAAAGACCAGCCTTCTAAGCAAAAATTCAACTCCAAAGTAATACAATTTCTCACTGTGTTCCCCATTTATTTTTAGTTTTATATTTGTGTACATGTACACAGTGCCTAAACACATGTTTTCTGATTTATCAAACATAGAATTATACATGGAAAGCTTTAAAACACCCTGACTCTTTTGGTTTCAGTGTACTGTGACAGGGAAAAGCCATGTAATTAATCATGCTAATTCAAATGAGAATTACTTTTGGGTTGAATCAGTTTGTTATTACAATTGCCTCCAGACTGTGTGCTTTCCATTAATACTATTAGTGCTGTGGAGTTACTTACTCCTCATTTTATACATGCTTTTCTGCAAGTCAACTAACAAAACTAATTAGTAGCTGTGAAAGCCCGTATTGATAAAATAAAAATATATAAAACAGCTCTGAGAACTCTCACGGCAAACCCTGTATATCATGGAGTTTTGCTTAGTACTCCAAGCCTTTTCCCTAATATAAACAAACTTATGTAAAATTGAAAGTTTTTAAACTTGTCCTTAAAAGATCATATACTTCCTGAAAGAACCACTTTTAAATTACATATAAACATATGCAATCAATCTTTACTATGCAGCTAGGAATTTTGCGTAAGGTTTGGGAGTAACTGCTTTTATTTTTTAAGCAGGCACTTGGCACTTGTAGATGTAAATGTACACATAATGACAACAACCTGGCCTAAGACAAACAGCAAGTTTTACAGTATCTTGCAATGGCAGCATTGCTGTAATAGTTAAATAATCCAACAGCAGCTGGACCCGGGAAGGCCTAGAAGGAATTTGCATTAACAGCTTCTCCAAAGCAGCATGAAAAGCAGGGAAAATGCTGCATATCCTGTCACATCCCGCCACGAATCGGCTGCACGAGCCTGCATGGCACAACGTGTGGGCACGGAGGACAGGCAGGTGGCTTGTCTGGGAGAGCCTTGTCAAGTAGAATTACTTAAAACCCGCAGTTTGGCAGCCCAGGGAGAAGGGCTGCTCCCCGTAACACCCGTTTTCCAAAATGAGGAACAGCCTCTTTGTGAACTTAATCCTGCACATCTAATGCATTAGCCTCCTCAAAGTTTACTGTCTCTGCGCTAGAAACAAGTGGATGCAAAGGGGAAAAAATGAGAAGCCCAAGCCCTTCTCAGCAGTGACATCAAAGCGGGAGGGAAGAGCCCCAGGGCTCACGGAGCCGGTGCCACCCTGGCAGCGGCTCCGCGGGCGCCTGCCGGACCACCCCGGAGCGCAGCTCCGTGCCCCTCGGCTCCCCACGCTGCCAGCAGAGATGCCAGCGGGGCCACCTGTCCCCTTGGCTGGCAAAGGAAGGAGACCACCAAGGAGCGTGCGGCTCCGCAGCCGCTGCTGCCGGCTCTGCGGGAGCCACCGCGCTGGAAGCTGGAGGCTCCTGTGTGCCCAGGCTTCAAAACGTGCTCGGCAGCCCCCCTCATCCTCCCCGCTCCGCTCTCTGACTCCCACCTCTTCCAAGCAGTTGACAAAAAACAAAGCATAAAAATGTGTGCGAGAAGAGATAATTAAAAAAAAGGAACAGACACACACGAAAAGCATGAAAAGGCCGGGCTTTAAAAGGCACCCGCACACAAGGGTGGGCTCGGAGCGGCTGAGGGCGACTGCGGAGCAGCGCGGGGAACTTGACAGGTGGCCAGGACAGGAAGAGGAAGGACGAGCGGCAGGGAAAACAGAGCACCCACTCTTTCCGTCAGCACTGCGCGCTTCCTCTCTGCCCTGCCCTGTAACCTTTTCCTTTCCTAGAATAAAGCCAGGCACCAGTCACAGCAAAGGGCAGACTTGGAAAGAAGGATGAGCGTTTGCTCTGCTGCGTCGCTTCTGCTGCTTTCTCCCAATAAAAACATCTTGCTCGGCACGTCCAGCTTCCAGATACCGCGTGTAGCAGTTCCAAGGACTACCTGCCTACGTGTCTTTCTCACAAATCTCAATGGCCACTCTTTCCCTTTCTGGGGGTCTTTTACAATGACGCTTTTTTAAAAATCTTTTCTAGTTTTTACTTCACTTATTCTCCTGCTTCTCAGCATTTTTCATGCCACCATCATTCTTACTGTCACCTTGGTTCATCTCTCTTCCATTTGTTCCTTGCCCACTGGGGAAGCAAGGGAGAACTGAGGTGCAGATGTCCCCCAGACCTCACCAGAGCAGGTCAGCAGCACCTTTCCAATGACAGACAGATTTTGCAACTCCATATGGACTTGAAACTACAAGAAGTCTTGGGCACTGTCGGCACAGAGAAAAGTGTTTTTCATGGGATGCAAGGAACAGCGATAAATGAGAACCTCCTTCCTCCTATTTCTCCTTCCAGAGGACCCAGCACTCCCGTCTGGAGTCCAGGCTGGACAAGACTTTGACTCGGGAAACCACAAAAGGGCCAGTTTGCTCAGAGAGAGAGAGAGCTTTCCAAATTTCTGGGCGTCTGCCTCATCATCTGCCTCATCCTACCTGCTTTGCCCATACTGGCAAAGACGAGGGCACCTAACGAGCCACAAAGTCTCTTTAAAGCTTTTACGATTTTACTTTGAAAACATCTTTTAAGTGGCTCACCTCACTGCCCCTGAGGTGAGGAAAAATAAAAGCCTGAAAGCAAGAGACCAAAAACAAAACAAGCAAACAAAAGTGGTGAACAAACCCTGGGGTGGGCTTGATCAAAAATCTTTGTCATATCAGATCTCATGGCATCAAGGGCATCCCAGGAGAAAGTGGTACGTGAGAAAAGGGCTGCTTCCACAAATCCTGGGTCAACAAGAAGGACAGGTTTGACGTCACTCAAGGTGGCCAAGGAGATCATGAACAAGAGGCCGCTTCCATTTCAGAGAAATTCTCTGGTAAGTCAAGGAGCTGCAGCGGGATGGAATTAGAGCCCCTTTGGCTCTGGCGCTGGGTGCTGAGGCTGGGATGGACAGTCTTGTTTGAAATAGCAGCTGCTCAAAGTCTACCCAGGTTTGTGAGCTTGGAGAGACTTGTGGAAAAAGGGCGAGAGGAGCTTGCTCACTTGGCAGGTTCTTCTGAGCTCTCAGAGCTCTAATTATGATGGTGGGTGAGGAGCGGCAATTTGCCATCATACCCTTGGCAACCTGTTCATGTGGCCTTTAAAGCCAACGCGAGGGATAGGTAAAATATGAGCTGACACACGGATTTAACAAATCTCGCCCTACTTCAAATGCGGCTGTGCGATGTCACCCTTCCAGTGGGCAGCTCGCGGCCGCGCGCACCGGGATCTGCCACAGCGTGTGTTTGTAAGAGCTCCCACTTGGTACAAAGGGGCCGCCAAGAGGAAGCCATCGGTCTTCATAAACTTGAGTCATTTCTTTTTAAAAGAGCGAGGGGGAAGAAGCCCTTTGATGGGCCAACCCCTGCTCCCCCAGCGCTGGCAGGGATCCTGCAGCCGGTGGCCATCATGGAGGGCCCTCGCAGGATTTACGCCACATAACTCAGATCAGAATGAGGCCTGATAGCTGTTTATTTTTTTTTAAAAAAAGAAGGCTTTAAAATAAACCACATGGCTTTTCACTTAGACTGGGTGTGTAGAGCGGCCTCCGCAGGGCCCTCTGTGAAGCAGGGGCGACGTCGCGCGGCGTGAGATGGCGGCCGGCCCGCGGCCTCAGCTGCGCTCTTACCTCACCTTCCCCTCGGCGGTGACCTCAGCCGGCCACAATGCCGCTATTCATGAGGAGGCCGAGGAAGGCAGCGCACAGAAGTTTCATTTAGGTGCATAAACATGAATATTTAGCCTGTTTGGTTATAAACGAGAGCCAAATACTTCTGCGCTTTGCGTTCGGGGAGGTGGGAGGCATTTTTATTTGAAATAATCCTGATTTTACAGGCCACCACTGAAAAACAATAATGAAGTGGTTTCTCTGATAACCGTTTTGTTTCTATTTTAGGATTCTTGTGTTTGGTGATCCTGCAACAACTTGTTTGGATTAAAAACATTAGAAAAAGATAGAAAAAGAGCACCATGCAAGTACACACTGAGAGATTAAATCTTCATTTAAAAAAATCAAACAAACAAATGGAGTCTCATTCTTAGCAGGTGTCAACTGGTGTCACTGAAGCCAACACAGCTCCAAGACAGATGCACTGCCTGCTAGAGCTCCATCCCCAAACCTCTAGCAATGCCGTGCTATTTCTCTAAGCACTTACTGTTGACTTACAAAGTTTTTATCCATGCATAACCATAAGTTTTTTAACTGTGCATAAGACTATTCCAATGCTAAGTCTTCTGAAGCCAGGGGAAATATTCCCAACGCTCGCAGCAGTCATCTACTGTTAGGCAGCTATTAGCTCTTAGCCTGAGCATGCTATTAACTCTACTAGGTGCCTTGGCTCCCGATTTAGACAGGTGTCTCGAATCGGGCTGCGTAGATAAACCACAGATCATTTACATTGCTCAACCTGCCACTCCACCAATCATGAGTAAAAAAGATGAGCTTTTCAGTCATTTTGCATCCTGTTTCCTCCACTCAGCCATTCGCAGCCTTAGCTACCTGCCTGACATGTCAGTGTCTCAGTGTTGATCCCAAACTCCTCACTGCAGTACAGTCACTTGCGCTGATTGTATCTTCATCTGTTTGGGTGGTTACTGCTGCAGGGCTTAGGTGGTCCTACCCAGTGACACTGTGCATGGCTCTGCCTGCAGTTTTGTATGGGTATCTTCTAACACAGGTTGTTCAGATAACATAGATCCCAATTTTTACATGCAGTAACAGGCATGCACCATGCAAGCTATGCAAGTTGTTCATAAACAAGCAGAAGGAATCAGTTATTTTGAGCTAGCATCACTGATAGATAATTTTCCTCGGTCCTCTTCAAGAAAGCCCTAGTGCCTTTCTGAGTGTACCTCTTCACAACGCACTGCACAAATTCCCATTCGCCTTCTAAGTTCCCATTTCTGAGATTGTTCCCTTGTTTCTTCTTTCTCTTTCAAATATTTCTTTGGTCTGCCTCCTTCTTTAATGGCCTTTTTTCTTTTTTACTTAATTCTCCAGCTTGTTAACAAAAATAGAGGATTGAGCTACATTTCTGTCCTGAAGGCAGCCAGGGAACAGACACAGCTGACCCCCCTGTAGTCAGACTGTCCATCACAACTCGGGAATTGAAGTCTGTCAGCACTTTAGGTGTTGCTGACCAGTGCTGGCTACAGAATCAGCAAAATATTTTGCTGCTCCTCCCTGCTCTCCAGTCATGCTAATCTTTCACTCTCTTCCTGGCTACAGACTCTTGCATGCATTTCTTTCCCTGGACAGCCCCACCAACATCTGGAATATACCACCTCCTCTGCAGCTAACTCCCATTTGCTGATCCTCCTCAGGTTCACGAGAAGAGTGACCAGAGCACGGTATCAGCAGTGATATATGACCAAGATAATAGTTAGCCCCTAAATGGGACTATGATGTCCATGGAGAATAGACCCCAAAGCCGATTTAAGCTAACAATGTGCAAGCACAGATACATGCTATCAAGTAAAAATTATCTCCTCTGATTCACATGGTGAATTACAGCTCTTACATCCTGCACTTCCTGCGTTTGCAGTTTTCCCACTTACTGCCAAGGTGGGACAGGGTTATGATGAGAGAGGGGAATAGCGGAGTTGGACTCCACAAAGCGTATCAGAGAGGAGATTTTTGCTATAAATTTGCTAGCCAGTTAATTAAACACATCTTTACAGGGATCTGAGTAGCTATTAATCTCAAACCAATGATGTTTAGAATTTTACAAGCAATTTGGTTCAATAATTTACACAGACTCCTTCAGTTGTCTTGCTGAAGCAAATCCACCAGTAGCAGTTAGGATTTCACCTTGGGTTCCGGATCACTCTTATTCTGGAGCAGTGAAAAGTGTCACAAATTCTGCAAAGTAAATAGTCCCATTTCCCTGCAGTTTGCTCCCACCAGCTGCACTGTGTGATCGCTCATACATCACTCATATTCTCCTATTACAAAGAGATACAGTCATTAACTAAAACCCTGCTTCGTTTTTTGCAGGGGGACAGCTAAGCCTGTGGTGTGCCTTGCAAACAGGCTTTCCTTCTTCACCGACTAGCAGGGAACACGCACTCGGTCCCTACACACTTTCTGGCATCTGGCAAAGGTTTAGGAATTCCTCATCTTCCACACAGAGAATCATCCTTCGCATCAGGATGAACTCTCAGAAGATGACAACTTTGACCTAAAAAGCATTTCAGATGCTGCAGTTGCAGAAAACTGATTGTTGCAAGATTCCACTCTGATGATTAAGCAAATGTTTGGGCCGACCCTGAAAACTGCAGAAAAGAAAAATTTGGAGATGTTGTTCCAAGTAAATTCATCCCTGACAGGTTAGATTTTACCCAGTGGCACTTACAATTACATGCCTCAAATAAGGATTTAATTTAGATTTAATAAGACAGTTATTGCATGCTAATTAAATACTAATGGATTATTAAAAACATATTTTCTTCAGGTTTAACAATCCCATAGCAAGCACATCTATCTAAACCTGAAGACACATGGTTTTAATCAGTCATTGGAACTAAGTTAAAACATAATTGCTGAAAGTTGAAGTATGTCACTGGATTCACAAAGACAGTTACAGTATGTCTATTACTCGAATATGGGTTTGATGGAAGAACTAATAGGTAATAATTATATTTATCTGTTAAATAACAGTATTGGTTTAAATCATTCATATGCTACGCTAACTGTATTTAAATAAAAAACATATATAAGAATAAATACATAACATTATGCAGGCTCACACACAGAACTGGTCAAAAATTGCTTTTCTTTTAAGATGATTCTCGATTAAAAGTCATTTCATTACTCTTAGACACACATTTTCTGCTTAGAAGTAGTATAGTGCACTTTTTATATAGTGTCTGTTAACAAAAATATATCTTTATCAGTTGCCAAGAATGATGTCACTTTTTCAGTCTTTGGCCAATTCCTTAGCCAATTGGATTCTACATCTGAAGCATGTAAAACTATTTATCTTTCAAAAAATCTGGCAATCTCATTGAACACTTCTACACATATTGATGTATTAGGTACCCCTAGCAACCCAATAAACAGAAAATAACCTTGAGGATTATCTTAACTAATGAGATAATTTAGTAATTACAGGTATTTTAATTAGCATTGCTAAAGAGGTCATTAAGAAATTGATTGTTTAATGACCAACTCTCCTGCATATTATGGACCTTGCAGGAACAGGCTGTCCCACTGCAGTCCCTGGCAGTGTCTGACTCCCTGCCTAGAGGATATAAGAACAGGATCAAGTCCCCATCATGATACTTTAGATTAATACTGTAGACTATAAACTGTAGCCAAATGACAGTTTTTGAAGCAAACTATATGCAGTGAAACTATTACTAGCTTTCTAGGACATTCCTACGTCTCCCTGCACTACAGACACAAACCTCTCAATATAAAGCGATAAAGCCCATCTATCTGCAAAGCAAGGGCTGTGAGCAGCTTCTCATCTATTCATCCTTTCTGTTTCTGGCAACTCCTCCTCAAAATATTCCCTTGAACGATCAGCTTGGGAAGGCAATAATACCCTTTTAGTTGCACTAACGCAAAAATGGAAATGGGGACTTTCACAGCAGGATCCCCGTTAAACACTCTGGCACAACAGACGCCAACACAGCAGTCAGATACTCATCGTGTTAAAGAGGAGAATTAATGAGGTGGTCTCTGCGCCCTCACCAGCTCTGAGTGCTTTAAAGCTGTGCAATACTTTGAAGTCCCGTGCTGCAGCGGCAGGACGAGCGCTGGGAAAGCAAAGGTGCTGCAAGGTGCCTTGGCAGGCGGCGTGGCTGAGCGGGATCGCTGCTGCCAGCACCACCATCCGCAGATCCTATCAGCCCCCTGCCTTCCCCAGTACATGCAAACTTCTAAAACAAACAAGCAACCCAACCACACAGTGAAGTAATGGGCTGCTCTGCATCTCCGCTGGCACACGTACAGCCCCATTCATCTGATAGCCATGCTACTGAAACTGAAGCACAGAAAACTCAAGCACATGAGAACGCACACGCTGAGTCTCGTACTCACTCTCCCCGCGCGCACAGGAAAGGAGAGGCAACACAGGGCATTTGCAGCAGTATCTGTGGCACGGCAAGCCCCTACAGCCATTCTGCAGCACAGGCTCAGCGCGAGCGCTCGGGCCAAGTCTCAGTGACATGCTTCACTAACACGGTTGCTTACTGTTGGGCTTCACTTAACCATGCTGTTTCGAGCAGCTCGCTCAACTACGGCTCCTTCTCCCCGAGAACACAACAGCCCAAGGTATGAGTTCACTGCGAAGGCACGAGAGCGGCTCGGCAGCCGCGGCTGCCTGGTGATTTGCTGCTCTCCGCTGCGCCAGTTGTGAGTTTTTGTCTCGCTTAACCATTGAGGTTTAAGCTAAAAATGATCCACTTAAACTGTTTAAGGGCTGCGTGCATGCAAGCAGGGGTTTAATCTAAGCAAGAAACATCTCTTTGCTAAGATCTTTTGTTTGACATTTTCTTTTTTTTTAATTAAGTAAAACCAGTGGTCCTAAAACACCATGGTATTTGGGATAACGACAGAGGTTTTGCAGAAAAGCTGTGTTTTGATCTCACCTTTAGAAAAGCTGAAATTATAGCAGCTTTTTAGCTTTTAACCACTTGTTAGAAAGGCAACAGGCTTTCAGGCTTTTTTTTCCCCATAGAAAGCCACAGCAGGGCATTTTCCACCGTGCTCCCAAGCAATCTGTAAAACCTGCCTCTGTAGCGGACCAACTATTACTGCTAAGCAAACGTTTCCTTAACGCTCATATCTGACGCTATCAGACAAACGATAATTTGTGACCAGCCTTTGTATTTAGTGGTAGCCTAGCGTGGTGGAGTCGCAAGCCATTCATCAGCTGTGGCAGGCAGCTCCAGCTTTCTGTGCAAGGAGCAAAGATTAATGTGAACGTTGTACCCGGGGTGGCCCTCGCACTGCGATCCCAGTGGTTTCAGCTTCATCTACAAACCCAGAAATCTTGGTCTTTGCTCAAGAGCCAAACTCTTGGTGAATTAAAGTGATAGGGGCTTGCAAAGGAAGTTGCTGGGAGACAGGGCTGATTTTTTGCATTATTTACACACAGAAACTGAGATGCTCCTCTTACTCATTTTAAAGGAGGTGCCACTAGCTGTTCCTCGTGCCTAAAGATGCACTGGGATAAATTTCTGATGGGAATGTGCCTGACAGGGATGGGATAGCGGAGCAATAATGCCTAAATGCAAAATAACAGTAGATCTCCAGAAAACAATTCAGACCCAGAGAAACACAGACATGTTCCTTGCTCCTTCTCAAAACAGGAAGCCCCATGGGAAGACCTTTTAGCACTTTCCTTACATTTCCATTAGCTCTCCTTTGTGTTATACAGCCAGCAGTTTATTCCTGGCCTTTTTTTGAGGTGATTTAGTTTATGCCATATTTTTCATCCTAAATATTTTTTCCTCATTGTAAATTCATCTTTTGACACTGAAACACATGCTGACAGGTAACTAATTTAATTTACCAAGTTAAGGCTTCACTCCTCAAACTACTTGAGTATCCACTTAATTATACGCAGAAATCACACCATGAAGAGGTAAAAAGCCTCACAGTGTAACTGTGAACTGGGATGTTTATTCTCTGGATTGTCCGGGTTGTAATTTCACTTTATATCTGCTATCTATTACCCTGGTATAATATGTAAACATAACGAAGCATTATCTAATTTTAACCATTAAAAGCACACAATTATGCCTAATTGGATTTTAGAATAGCAAATAAGATATTCCAAGGATATGCTGTTTATAACGCATATCTACACATGCATATCTATGTCCTTAAAATATATTCATTTAGTTTAACAGCTTAAAAGCAAAACACAGCTCTTGCACAGCTCAACAATGACACCTGATAGGTTTCCTAACCTATCTTTGGTAGCATCTTCTTTTTCAGCAACAAAAGAATTGAAAGCATTCAACATCCCTCCTTTTCCTATATTTAAAAATATATTTATAAATATATTTATAACATATATTTTAAAAATGCACATTGTTTGAAAGAAAATTGTCAGAAAATGATTAGTTTGTTCATAGTTCCTTTTGCATGGAACTGACAGAAGAGCTACATTAGTTTAATAAATTTACTCCTCTGCTTTCTTCAAAGCCAAGTGAATTAAATCCCAGTCCCAGCCCCGGCTTCAGGGAATCTAGGATTTCACTAACACAATAGTAGTAAATTTATATGGTCCAAGACACCCCAGGAAATCCATGGATAAATTTCCAAATATCCAATTTCTCCACTGTGTATGGTTCTCTATGTCACAGTAACCTTGTTTGAAGTCAATAGCATTTACAGCTTTTCCATTCATTTGAACCCAGTTTGCATAGCTAGAAGCAAATCCCTGAGTGCTCCGGAGTCTTCTCTGGTTGTACTACTGTGTGTGGACTCTTAACAGCCCCAGACCCTGCAAATTAAGCCTCATCCTGAAGAGCCTTTCTGGGAACCTTTGGGGAATGGGAACCTTTCCATTGCTCAGGGTGGAGTTAATTTTCCAAACGTGCTTAGGAGGCCACGGATTAGTGCACACCTTAGGGCTATGCAAGAATAATGCCTAAAAATGCAATAGGTGTGTCCCACCAGCCCTATGCAGGGACATCACGGCTTCTTCCAGACCCTGAGCAGTGGTTTCCCCTGGGTCCAGTGAATCCAGGGCTCTTCCTGATCTCAACATATGCAGGATTTCTGCACTCTGAGCATCACCAAAGCCATCGAGCACAGCTCTGTGGTACGCACAGGGAGGGGAGGGAAGCAGAAAGCACTGAACTAATCTTTGCAGAGTCCTTTATCCAAAACCTTCCAAGGCGGCAAGGCATTTATGCAGTCCCTATATCCCCACTGCTCTTCTAGCAGTCACTGAAGGGATTGTACATACGCACACACACACACATACTACAGCCAAAGGCTAAAGGCCTGCTTGGAGCATGTCAGCAGTCCAAAAAGGCAAATCTTCAGGCAGTTACATGTCAGTGCCTGCTCAGTGTCTGCACACACTTAATATGGAGCATGGAGCTGGCCAGGAGTGAGAGAGAAAGCCATGAGAACCGGGGAGGGACACAAGGGAGGCAGGCTGAGGGTCAGACTTTGGGCACTCCACATGGTATCAGTAACGCACCTCTTGCCAGAGACAGGGAAGTGACAAAAAGGAGGTACAAAAAGAAAGAAGAAAAAAAGAGAAAAAGTAGAGTTTCTGGAAAAGTAAGCAACACCACAACAGTCCATTTCAAGCTTAAAAGAATCAGTGAAATTCAAAGCACCATGGGATGATCTGACAACTGTTTCCTCCCATTTAGCTATGACTAGCGTTCAAAGATGGCCTCGCTATGTTCAAAGGCCATCGGAGGAAAATAGTTCAGAGCTGCCACCCTCACACAACTTACGGGTCACTTCTCCCCTAAGGAAGACTCTGAATATAGAACAGAAACACCCTCTATGAAGCTTCCAGCATGGAAAACAAAATATTTCCCTGAGAATATTTTTCCTGTGCTGGGCTGGTAGGGCTGGTAACCTGACGTGCACCTTCTTTTGAACCTTCTGCTCCAGATGGTGGCATGGACCCAGCTCCTGGCATTGCTTTGCCCAGGGAGCCTGTGGAGTCTCCTTCTCTGGAGGTCTTCAGAACCTGCCTGGATGCCACCCTGTGCCACATGTTCTAGGTGTCCCAGCTGGAGCAGGAAGGTTGGACTAGATGATCTCTAGAGGTCCCTTCCAACCTTAACCATTCTGTGATTGCTAAGGCAGAAGAGGGTCTCAGAGCAGCAGGGGTGGCTCACTGACCTCTCAAGGTGGTGCTCTCAAGCCTGGTCTCCTCTACACTGAGATGGACCAAGACTGTGCAAACAACGACATCTAAGGGTACAGTTCTGGCTGCTCTCATTCCACAAGAGCCTATGTGGCCACCTTATTAGAAGGCTGCACCATGTCATACAGGCGAGCACGGTAAGCCTGGGGCTCCGTGGGGGCTGCTCTTAGTAGAGCTAGGAGTCATTGGCCTCTCGGGCGCCGCGGGGCCCTCTGGCCTCCTGCTGCAGGAGGGTGTGGAGATGGCAGCCAGTGTGGAAAGCCCTGGTCAGCGCTGGGCGTTCT
>JAUBOD010000163.1:2220578-2234211 GCA_032353885.1 Nothura maculosa
GCCCTCTGGCCTCCTGCTGCAGGAGGGTGTGGAGATGGCAGCCAGTGTGGAAAGCCCTGGTCAGCGCTGGGCGTTCTTCATCTCCTAAGCACTGCTAATTCTTCATGGTATTGCAAGCAAGGTCAAATATATGAAGTCAAGCGACATTATTTCTATGTGTCGGAGTGGGGCTTTTAGAGAGTATCCTAACTGAAAATCTCACCCTTCATACTCACTTGGAAAAAAAAAAAGATACATGCTAATAATAAGTCAGAGTTACCAAAAATGAGTGAGATGTTAATATATCACAGTGATACATGGCTCAGTAAAGCTTTGGCGACAGAGACAGAGAGAGAAAGACCAGTGCAAGACAGCAAGGTTTATAGTGTTGGTGTCCCTAGGCCAAATCCATCCTGTGCAAAATTGTGCTGACACCATTAAAGATACCCCAAGGATGAATTAGACCCATTACATCTTACATTACATAATGAGATCTGTATATGGGAATTTCTTACAGTTTTACTGTTATGGTTCCTAGCGTTAAATAAGATTTGCACATCCCTAGCTTAAAATTAATTTTCCAAAGTATTTTAAAGCATACATCACCCAAACTACGTAGAACTAATTTGTGCAGCAGGTTTCCAAAACAGACATGCTTCCCTCCACGGCCCGGGCTGTGTCACAGCATCACCGTGTGCTGCTAAACTGCCACCCACTCAGGACAAGGCTTAATTCCCAACTGGAAGAAGTGAGAGCTAAGACGTAGGAACAGAAAAAGCTGCAGACACCTTGCGATCCCCAGGGAATAAAAAGCAAAAAGTGCTGTCCCTGTGGCTGCCTATGAAATGAGCCATTGACAAGCTGGAAAACTGCTGCTGGCCAAGCTCTCTGAAGCCATCCCATTTGAGAGGCTGGAGGAACAGCACCCAACACACAGTGCTGGTCCTTCAGACTGCGGGTTAAAGCAGAGTCCAGCCAGTGAACCCGGAGGAGACGCTTAAGTAAGACCACTTGTAGGGCTGCAAGCTCGGGGCTGTTTTCTAGGCTCCAGAATAGCGCCCAGCTTGACACTGAAATGCTTTGTAGAGGTTGGTCATTCTTTCAAACTTGACATAGCCATAAATCCAAGGAGCTGTGCAGCCAGGCACAGAGTTGTTTTTTTTTCCAGGATGAGAACACATCTGAAACAACACGCTCAGACAGTATGGTATTATTTACTTACAGCTGAGCTTAGATCGGGTAGCAGACTCAGAAATTATCCCAATTATTTGAAATTGCAGTTACATTGTAAGAAATCTGTCAGGAGAGAGCAGTGCAAGAGACAGAGCAGTGTGAGAAATTAAGATGGCATGTTTTGTAATAAAGCAAAATGAATGAAGGCAAGCTTTCAAAAATAAGTTACTAAAAACCATTTCATAAACTAGCTTTAAAATCTCTTAACAGCATTAGCTTACCTTTTGTTGTGTCTGAAAAATATATATGAACCAATAATGCTCTCATGAGATTTCATTACTGAAAAGGCTCATTAGAAAAGGCATTAAAATACTAATTACCTCATAAACTATTTAGTTGTGTACCCACTGGGATAGTACTTACGAGTGCTCAAGCTCTTCATAGATCCAGCTAATCAATTAATGCTCATTACAACCAGAAAGAGCATGCAGACGGCAGCATGCAGGAGAAATAAATAAGTCAGAGGTTAGCTAAAAGAAAGTGACTTGGCTGTAATAGAGCCTTCCTTTGTAACACAACTGTTGTCTGCTACAATTTAATTTTAATCAGCCTTTTTGGTACTTCTGGTAACGTGACTCTTCTCGTGCCCAGAATCTCAGCTATTGTTATTGCTCCTTTAAGTACATAATTTATAACGGGAGCTACATCAAATGGCACGGGGCGATTCAGGCACACAGGTACAGCGTGCACTGATACTGTGCTACCATGACCTATGGGGTGTGCAAACAAACTGGGGAAGGCCTTCAGGGACGGTTTCTGCTGTTGTTTTTCCAAGGATGATGAGTTGCTGCAGAGGCACAGATAGGCTGCAAGCTTTCCTGCATGTGTTCCCAGGGGAATTGTCCCACACGAGCTCCTGCCCTTCTCCTGGGATTTGGGAAGGGGCAGGAGTGCTCAGCGAGTACAAGCTGGGCTTTCACAGTGTTTCACAAAGGGCCCAGAGAAGAGGCAGGAGCCTCAGACTCACTTCTGCATGGAACACAGCTGCCTGGCACGAACTTCAGGAGCACTGGGAGCAGGGATGGAAGCTCCCCACGCGCTGGGCTCCTCTCCTCACCATCTGCACAGACTCCTGCAAGGAGGCTCCCACAGCACTTGCTATGACTGTTTCATGGATATCAACCATGATGTTAAGATCGCTGGTTAGAGGCATCCAGGACTTAAACTCAACAGGACTTAAAAACTCATCTCAAAATTACTCAACATCCTCTTCACAAGTCCAAGCTAAGAGAGTTTCACTGCAGCTTGAGACCCTAAGAATCCCTGCAGAAAGATCTTACATGCTGCAGAGAAACATGTGTGTTCACAGCCTCTCCTGTCTTCACTGTGGAAGGGACAAGCCAAACATACGGGCTAGTGAAGTGAGGAAACGGCTACTTCATCAGGCTGCTCCCTGGCCAGGCTGTGGTGGCCGGGAGCCACAGGCTGCCCTGGGAGCACAGAACCTGCTGGACGGATACTCCAAGATGCAGCTACTTGAACTGCACTTTTGTAGGAGATATTAAACCAGCTTCATAGGCCAGCTTACTAAGGCCAGAGTAACCACACCTTGACTTTGAAGTATTCTAGAGAGGGAACTGCTTACTTGCTGAAATCGTTAAAAAGAGATAATATCTACCTTGTTTGCCAAAATTCTGGTATCACTGGAGAGCCCCATAACTACAAATTTCACCAAGGGAAATTCATTCCTATATTAATTCTCAGCAGTGATCTACTTATATACCAGTTTTTACATAAACCCTAGATTCCCTCTGGGAGCCTTTTATTCAGCTAATTCAAACACTGCTTGGATCAAGTTTCCAATCAAACTAATCCACCACTAACATCATTTAGAAGACAGACAGCCCTCTGCAAATTGATGTAGCAGAACAAATTTCCCATTAATCGTGCAAATGATAGTCATCCTAAGTAGATTTTAGTAGCTGATTTTGGGGTAATACACATGGATTTTCAGTTATTTATTGATCTCTGGCATTCTAAAGTATTTCAGGAACACTAAGTGGTTTCTCTAGAAAAGATAAGGTAATGCACAAATAAATAGGTAGGCACATTTAGCCACATAGGCAAGGGTGAGATTTTGCGTGCATGGCAAAAATGCAGGGAATGAAGGAGAAAAAGGAAACCACTGAAAAAGAACATGCACACTCCTGTGAGCTCGCACACACCTGCACACACACATTTGACCAAGAGAGTAGAAGAGTGGAGCTCTTCAAGCCTCTTGTTTCAGTGAGGTGTTCAGAGCCTCCGGATTTCATACACATCCAGATACTACGGCAGGATATTGTAGTTCAGAGAATTCCTGGAAGAGTATTAGCTCCAGCAGGGAAGCTAGATGAATGTCTGCACTGAAATGCTCCTAAAGGATTTGCTCTGTGTGCACAGGGCAGACCCACATGTGCCAGACCAAGGGCACCCACTGTCAGCCTTGGGTATCTCCTGGCCACGACGTTGGAGGCCCAAACAGAGCTCATCATCTACCTCATCCTGAAGAGCATCCATTAACAGCAAGGGAACCCAGAGCCTGTCCTCTTCCCATAGATTTCCTCTGGGCCACAAGCAGCACAGAAAGCAGGCTCTACTCAAATCCAGGAATGATGCTAGATATTTTGGGAAGTGAAAAGAAAAAAAAAAAAAGGAAAGCAAGAAGTTGGCACAGTAAGGCAAATGTCATACTTGGGTATATAGTAGTGTTCTGTCAGAAGCCAGACATATTAAAAATATTTACATAATTTAAAATAATTTGTACAGGTCTAGTAAAGTCTATTTTGGGCTTTAGGCTTTAATAAAAGTTAAAACATTTGCTAGATCCCATTGGACTTCGTGCGTAACCTTGGCGTTTGAGGGCAGTATTGAGGATATGCCATTACTAAACTTGTTATATTAGTAAGAGTGTGAACTGAAATACCATAATAAAAATATAACAATATTTCTTCCAATTTGAAAATAGTGTGGGACATTATATGTATTTCCAGATGGGAAGCTAAAAATGTATTCTGTGTTTGCACATATATACTCAGAGGTTGTTTTTAGTCTAATTTAAACATTCCGGAATAATGTGGCCTAAATATAACATCATGAATCATCCATCAGTTTCAAAGAAATACCTGGCAATTTTTGGATAGCAGTCATTAAGAACAGGTACCAATATGGGTCGCTGAGAGTCAAAAAATCCCTTTGATTGCTTGGCATGACAAATCAATTATAAAATATCCTGATATTTGGGGCATTGTGCGAAGTAATTTATCATTAAATATTATGTAATAAACACCTGTAGGAAGCAGAGCTGAAAAATCAAATCAGAAAATGTTCATATAAGATGCACGAAGAGTTGGCAAAACACCCGTACTCAAAAAGAAGAGACAAACATGTACTGTATTCTAAATAAAAGAATAACATGAAAAGCAAAAGCCAAAACCAACAAAAAGCTCAACTGGCAGAATCAAACTGTAGGAGGGACGCAGTTTGCCTAAAGGAAACTTTTGAGATTCAAAAGCATAAACTGGGTCCTCAATTGACGCAAAACCCACAGAGTTTCTTTGAAGTGAATGTGCTTACACTGGTTTTGAGCAGTTGAGGATCAGGACTCTATTTTTCAAGTATTCGTTGACTGTGCTAACAGCGTTGCCTCTATTTGCTGCAGCTAGAGGAATGCAAAGATCTCGTTGAAGCCGCTTCTGCTACTTGTTTCTTTTCTGAACACTCATGTTGGAAAACGAAAACAGACAAGTCAGGTTCTGTTTTTCTGTCAGAAGAGCAAAGGGGAAAAAGTAGTGCTTGAGCTGCAGGGAGAAGGTGCATATTTCATTATAAATCATCTCTAATGGATCGAAAAATAAAACTATGGGAATCTGAGCTGCTGTTTTCCAGTTTTGCAAAAGCTTCAATAGCACGGAATTTTAAAACCAGGCATTCATGAGTGAAAATGTACTATAATGTAGGTTACAGCCCTAAATTAAACTAATTTCACACTGATAATATTCCTAAATGAACTATTGGATGTTATCTTAAAATAACATTTTTTGAATATTTTTCAGTGCACAATGAGTTGGTTTCAGTGTGACTTCACTATATGTAGCAAAAGCAAAAGAAAAAAATCCACATGCAAGAATAAAAGAAGAGACATTTACATAAATCAAATTCTTTATCCTAAAGGACTTACAGCCTATTAGTCGAATCTTTACAGTTCATCTTTCAGCTGGTCAAAGCCCGTGTCCCCCCTGCTTCTGCAGCACTAATGGAAAACTGCAGTTAGGGCTGGCATTTTGCTCCCTGCTTTGCCACATGCAGCACCTAAAAGGGGCAACTCATCTAAAGCAGAGTAACTTGGAGGCACCCACGTTTCCAGAGAATTTGCAGTCAGTCACAGCACAGAGTAAAATGCCCCAGGGGCAGTAAGGGGATCCCGCTGCAACCCCATGAGTCCCCCCGTGAGCTTGATCAGGCACGAGGTGCCTTACAGGTGAGATAACAAATGTGAGAGGACACAGCGCCCTATGCCCTCTGCCTACAGAGCACAATCAAGAAGATGATGCACAGCATTTCATACCCTAAAAACTCAGAAAAAAAAACATTCCAGGCTAGCAATTTCCTAGGAAAAGCAGCAAGTGGAGCGGAGCTTGCTACATAAGTGTTTCCAGGGTGGGAGACTGGGTCTGTCCCAGTTTTTTTTTTTCAGTTACCTCCTTGATTACTCTCCGAAAATAAATAGAAAAGTGGCACTAATGAACATCTGGAAGGCTGTACGTAACCCTCTCGCTGCTGAGACGTGTCCCTGGCCGTATTTGACAGAAGCAAAACAGCAAATGCTGTGAGCATTTCCTCCAAGTGAACACAGCTTGCAGCAGTATTTCAAATATGCCTATGATCTTCAAATGAACTCTACAGGGGTACTCGTTAGTCCTGGTTTGGATGTGGTTGACATTATGTGAAAGAAAGGGCTCTCCTGAGATTTCCGTGAAAGCCACAGTGCCAACGAAGCTGATCTCACAAGACTTCCATCATCTCGGGTGACAGAAGTCTCAAAAGATCAGTTAATTTTTTGTCATTTTCAGCCAAATCCTCTTTAGTAAACTTTGGAAGATTTCAGGGGCATTAAAATCAAACACAAACTGTCGCTTTCATTTGGGTTTGAATCCTGAGCTTGACTCTGCGCCTGTTCTAAATGTGGCTACATGAGAAGTTCAGAGCTCCCTCATTTTTTTTTTTCACCATGTCCTAAAAAACATACTATGTTTTTATAATTATATTAATATATCAATTTAATTATTCTATTAGCTTGTATTAATTATATATACATAAATTCTACTGTGAGAAAAGTGGTGCAGTCTGGACCTGGGAACCAGAGTCTCTGCTATGCTCATTCCAGTTCTGCTGCTGACAAACTGCATGGCCTCTAGCAAGTCATTCTGCTTCTCTGTTTCAATTCTTCAACAGTCTAAAAATATTTATCTCACAGGAATATTATCATAATTAATCACCTGTGTCGTTAGTGAACTGCACAGACTTGAGAAAAGGCCTTTTAAGCTGGTCTATAAAGAAAAGATTTATTGTCATGAGATTTTACTTCCAGCTCCCAGGTCCTCAGAGGTTAAAACATGGAGCTGTAAAGCCCACGTTTGCCATGAGATGCTCTTGGGCATCCCAAGCGAGCGTCAAAGCTGGGGGCAGCAGCCCCCAGGGCAAAGCAGCTCCCATTACTCACGGCTCTTGCAAAAACCTTGGAAAGTGAAAGCTGAACAAACTCCAAGCAAGAGGCTGCAATGTATCCAGGCGAAGCAGAACTTCCCTGTAACACAGACGTGGGTTTTATTTCTATAATTTCCTTCTTCTGCAGCTGCACTACCATAAGTGCTTGCTTTTACTCACACCAGCACACACTGACACACTCATTTACAGAAACCAAACCTCTTCTGAAACGGGCAGCTTGGCATCGTACACAGATGCATCTGCCCCAAATTTTAAAACCTTACAATAAACATGCAAAAACCAGACCCAACAGTTCATGTGTTGGGCTAGATGATGGCTGCAGCGAGCAAATGTGAGGATTGTATTTCACTTATTGCTATGGTTACAAAATGAGGGTGGACACCGGAGGAAAAAGGAGTAAGAGAAACAAATCTACCAAGAAAGCAAATCCTGGGAGAATAAAGAGGGTGGTGGAGAGACAGCGAGAAAGGGTGGACAGTTGGTGTGGGCTGTTGGGTGGGGGACAGAGCGAGGTCATTTTAACACCCAGCTGAATAAAGGCAAACAAAATAATAAAAAACCCCAAGTTCTTCTAGGGAAGCAGTGCTGATAATATCACCACAGGATAAAGTGACACAAAGGAAGAAAAATGCGAGGAATTGTTACAACTTGTGGCTGCCACAAGCAAAGCAATTTGTAGGCACTTGGTAGAAGCGAGATCAAGTATTCAGCACAAATTCGCAGCAGCTCTGACTAACCGACCCGGCCCTCCTCTCCATTTCACTTATTCAGCCACTGACAGCTTAAGAAGAATTAGTTTCCACTGAGTTTCGTTCATAATCCAGCATTTAGGCACGCCGGGGACACGGTCCTGTTTCAGTAAACAAAACAAAATATGATTAGCTTCACCCGTAACATTAATACCTTAATCCGCAGCAAGGCACACGGGCTGCAGGCAGAGCTACTGCCCAGGGAGGGTTTTCAAGTGCCGATGAGGAGCACTCCGAAACGTTGGCTTGGGGGACTCTCAAACATAGGCGCAAATGGAACAGGAGATACAGTTTCAGTGCAGGGAGTTTTGTCAATAGTTGAGGAAGCTCCAAAACTTTTAACTATTAACAATCTGTTCCTTGCAAACACTTCCCAGTTCCTGATGCAAGGAATTTTGTCTCAGCTCTTCTTATTTTACACTCTAAGACTTTATTTTGCTCCTTTTCTCTCCCTTCCTCTTGCACTGCTTTCACTGCTGTATTGTGAAGGATAATATGAGGAATTGCTGTTGAAAGCTCCACCGAGCTGAGACATTTTTCTTTCTCTCAGTAGTCCAGCATCTGTGGTAAGAAAACTCTCCTGGCCCTGAAGGGATGTGCACTGCTCTATTAAACTGATTCTTTTCCCAGGCAGCTCAGTACCAAAGCGCTGCCTTCAGACCATTTATTACACTTCACAGCGCATTTTCAGCCATGAAATCCTAAGGAGGCAAAGCTGGAGCGCCCAGGGCCTCCGGCCTGATGCCGACGGGGGAACCCGCGGCGCTGGGCCTGGCGCGCGGCCTCCCGCCTCACGGCGCGGCCTGGCCGCCACCTCCGCCCGGCAGCGGGGCCTGCTCCCGCCCTCGCCGCTCCCGCCGCCGCTCGGCATCGCGCTGCGGCACTCGGGTTCTCCCAGCGTAAGGGTCAGGGAAGGTTTCAGTCAAGGTTCGAGGAAGGTTTAAACTGAGCTACGAGTTAAGGCTCGAGGAAGGTTTAAGTTAAGGTTTGAGTAATACAGACAATTTCACCGTTATAATCAGGCCCACGCTCTTTTCTCATTATTCTTTCCCTATATGTTTTCACTCTTAAATCCCATATGCATTTTCACATTAATTTTTTTTATCATTCCTCCTCATCCTAGCAATTCACACTGGATATAAAAGACATAAAACAGTATCATCTATCGCAATATACCTAGGAAAATAGCAGCTTTTCTCTTTTTTGAGTCATACCGATTCAGTCAGGAAGGCAGGCATGGCCAAAGCACACATATTGTGTTTTATTTAAATTTCATAAAACTATATATCTGACGGGAAAGAAGAAAAAAAAAAAAAGAAAAAATGTAACAGTTCAAATTGAAACTTGTATTTTTGAGCCAGGTTGTTTTTATTGCCAGCTGGCCTTTGATTCTGCCTTTGGAGTGCACAGAAATGCTTCAGAGCAGGGCGCTTATCTTGCACGTTCTGCAGCTGCAAACCCAACCATAGGTAAAGCTGTGTACTAACACAAAGGCACTAATTCCGAGTTCGTGATAGTCTTGGCCTATCGAGCCACATGTTAATATGCTACATGTGCCGTTCTGCCTCTTTTTAACACATACATTTAAAGGTATCTGTTCCCTCCACTTTCAGTGTAATATATTTTAATACAAAATCAATGTGTGTTTTTGGTGGGCAATGTGCAGGTTTTAATCCTCTCAGCTCTGGATCTAAGAGGGAAGCAGTATTGATTTAGATGTTCATTCTTTCATTTACTAAGACAGTTTTAAAGCTTTAGGTGATGCACTAACTGAGCAGCACACGGGGAAGGAAACTGAGAGTGTTGTGATAAATTAAATTGGTTCTGGGACGTCATCTACAATACATTAATATTTGAAGCAGAATTCTACAGAAAAAAAAAGTAAAGAAGCACCTTGGGTGGCAGAGTTTTGCTTTCCATAAATGCCAACAAGTGTGTATATATAAATATATATATATAAAAATATGTAAGAGTGTATGATATCATGTAAACTATAATGTTAATGCAATACATAATCTATATGTGCATGGGTGTATATATATATATACACACATACCCATATATATGAAAATGCTTACATTTCCTGCTACAAACTGATTCCAGACCAATCTAGGGGGTGAAAATTTTGCCATCTATCTGCTCTCTCTGAAAACCCTGCCATGACGCCGTGCCCACCAAGATATTATTTATTCGTATCTATTTTACAGGAGCAAAGCAGCTCACAGGAGTGACCAAGTGGGGTGTCTGCTGCTGCACGTTGAATCATGCCCACACTACCCAGGTGCCTGATTCCATGTGCAAAATGCCAGAAGGATTTGGTACCACATCTGGTCTTATCTATCTCCTCCATCAGGAGGAGTCTGTCCTGCATCCCTCCATGTAGGTCCAAGGAAAACCCTGGCCCATCTGCCATTGCTTTGGGTGGCAGGGGAATCAGGTCCAAAGTCCCCGAAACGTCTCCAATTCCTGCTGTCATTAGCTGCAAGGAGCCTGGATGACTCCTGCCTACACACACACATATATATACACACATTTATATACATACATATACCTCTCAGCATGCTGCTGGCCAAACAGAACACGTGCTGTATTGGGTCCATTATCAGTAACAGCATTAGCAGAACCTGATATTCCTTTCTAATGCAAGGCTCAATTCCATACAGTACGAAGCATCCTCATTTACCTACTTTCTTTCTTCAGAAAAAAAACAACTAACTACAGCAGTGTGCAAACTTCCATGCTTTGAGCACAAAGCAAAGGGCACTGGTTAACAAAAGAAGTAAATATCATGACTGCAATACAGATGATTTACACTTAAATCCATAAAGGTATCTCTGAGGAATAATTTTACTCCAAATATTTTCTACTTTTTTTCCCTGCTTTTGTATTCATACTGCTAATAAATTCACTCCATAAAGTGATGGCCAAATAAAGTGTCCTTTATATTATTTGTGTGACCAAAGAGAAACAAAATATTAAAATGTATCATAGAATATTTTTTAAAATTAATTTAAAAGACAGAATTTCCTGGAGCTTCGAAGGATGCCTCTTACTCAATAGAGTTAATTGTGTGGGTTTTTCCACCCTCGCAGAGAGTCAGAAAGCCCCTCAGAAGCACAGGAGCTGTTTGCTCGCTCTGCTCTTTTGGAACTGATAGCGATTGCTGCTCAAAAGGGCGATACCTTTTTCCGTTAGATTTGAGGCCCAAGCCCCTCGCGCAGCCTATAAAGCAATTTGCATTAAGGCACGGCTTCACATATTGCAGCGCACAATTCTCACCATGCGCACCAATAATTTAATCCTGTTTTTAAGCAGCCTCGCGCTGCCAGTAAAAAAGAAAAGCGGGAGGAGGCGGCGGGCGGGGGGGTGTGGAATAAACTGCAGAACCTTTAGTCCCCAAAACAGATGCCAGCTTGGGATTTATTCAGCCAAGTAGTATTTAGTTTGGCTGCGCCGCGCTCGCGCTGAAAAAACACTCGCCTCTTCCAGCAGGTTTTTAACGAGCGGCGCTGCAGCCGCCGCTGCCATTTGGCCGGTCCCGGAGCGGCGGAGGGGACCTCTTGACCACAGGTTTTCCTTGGCCGCGCGACGCGGCGTTTTTGGCCGTCGCCCCCGTCCTGGCCCAGCGGCCGCGTGTTTACGGAGTGCGGTTGGAGCCGGGCTGTTAACAGGGGCTGGGTGAGCACCGAATCCCAGCGCGGAGGTGAAGGCACCAGCCGCCCGGCCCACGAGGACGGAGCGGGAAGGAGCCCGCGCCGATTCCTTGCTCCCGCCGAGGGGTTCCTGCCCGCGCTGCGTCTGCGGACAAGCTCACCCCATCTCTAGGCGGGAAGATATTTGTATTTGCCTGGGGATAGATGACAGCAAGCTCGGAGCCGCACCAGTCATGCAAAGTAGAAATATATAAAAACATGCGGTTGCTCAATCCCGGCCGGCTTGGTTTCATTCTCCCACTTCTGACAATTTTGCACTGGCGCGGGGCCAGTGAAAGAGTTCAGGGAAGTTACTGCTGTTTTCCACTGTGATGAGGTATCTCCAACGGGTAAAAAACCGACAGAGTTAAGCTTCAAACTGCTGCCCTCGTATTTATTCCCGCCAGCAAATGGCAGCACTGAAACTGAAAAAGCCCAAGAATTTCAACACTGATTAACTTGGCTCCGGGATATGACTACCCAATATCTCTGTGACAGCATCGATAAAGCCAGGGGAGACCTATGTACACACACTTGTATTTTAGTTACCTGGGCTAATCCTGTATCAACACACATGCTTGAGAAGCCCTGACCTTGTAAGACATGCAACAGCTTGAAAAACACGATGACATTTCCCCGGTAAATTATTTTTATCCACATTCTGACACTTTTTTTTTCCCAGCAATAATTCTGCTGCACTCAAGCAAAAGAAAATATCCTGGGCTTATAGGTGTCATTCAGTCTGTTTTTCTATCACTGACACTGCCCTGACACAACACACAGCTATCTATGAAAACACAAAGCACATGCACACTGCTACCATCTCAGATACTTTTTACTACACTTTTTTTTTTTACTGAGAATTTTTCTTTTAAAGTCATGTTGCAGTGCACACATAGCCTCACAGAACCGGACAGGCCATTTGCTTAAATTCCACAAATCTGTACCAAAAATCCTCTTAAAGACAGCATAGATCAGGTGCAATTCACTTTCTTCTCACTGAGAAATGAGCTAGAACGGGTAACATCTTGAAAAGTTCATAGACCAAACTGACACAAAGGCAATTTACAGCAGCCTATTCGAAAGAGTGCAACGAATGACTAAGAATGAAGTAAGCAGTGTCTGGCTACATCCCCCACTGTCTGGCTAACCCGCATGTAAGTGCAATGTAAGAAAGTAAAATAATTGTTGGAATCGTTTCTTTTTACCATTTTGGCTTCTGAATGCATTGGGGGGACTTGAGGTGAAGCACACGGATTGCTGAGGTTCGGCCCCTGCATGCCCATGATGTTGGAGTTCATTGACATTTGCCGCTCCATCTTTTAAAAGGGAGAGAAAAGATAGTTTCAGGACAGAGATACTCACAAGAATTTACCCCCAGTTTCTCTTTAAGTGGACTCAGCTTCATTTCTTCAGGTCATGAGTGGGGAAATAGCAATCTCTTGCAGGAGCTGCACGTGTGTGTGCATGCAGGCGGGGGTTTCATCAGCACAGTCCCTGAAACCTCACAGCCAATTATAAAGAAAACGATTCTTTGCTAAACAAATGTATCAGCCACCCAGGTCTGCGCTTTTTTGTAATGATTTTCTCCCTTTTAGTATAACAACACTCCGAGTTAAGTGGTTTTAAAAGCATCACTGTATAAAGTTGCGGCTTCTCCTGTCAGTGCAGCCCAACTTAGCTTGTTAAAAACATAAATAAAAATCCACAATCTAGAGTATACGGAAAACGAGTTGACTTTCTTTTTTTTCCCCTCGACTTGGACTGCTCAACGTAGAAGAGTTTTCCACATGTCTCGTTAGGGAGGCTTTCATGTGCTGCTGATGCAGCAGAAAGGAGAGCAGAAGCCCTTCTGGCTGTTCAGTGCACTTATTGCAAGCTAACTCACTGAGCTAGGGAGGCAAAACCCTCGTGGCACTGAGCCCTGGATAAAATACTTTTCTGCAGTGTTTTCCCTGCAAAGACACAAGCACTGTTACACCCAACGTGTTGCTCCAAAGAGCAGGCTGGTGAGAAGGGTCATGGTGCTGCATCAAGCGGAGCGCCCTGGGCTTGCACCGAGGCAGGATGTTTGCACCACTTCATGCCTCAGGAGCCCTGCCACAGCAACAGTATTTTTGGTTGAACTTCCTGGTCGATATTCCAAGAGAGCCTTACTGATAAGTTATTAATTAATTACTCATTAATGGTTGCTAAGAGGGCAGGCAAGCCTGTCTTTTCTGAATGTCCTCCATGCTCTAGCAGAGCCTGAACAAGCAACGCCTTCTTCCACAC
>JAUBOD010000163.1:2234311-2254836 GCA_032353885.1 Nothura maculosa
AGAGCTCGCCAGCATAATTTAGGTACATGACTTGCCCAGTATATTCTGAGGCTGACTTCAAAAATATCTTTTTGTTCCAGCAGACATACTGATCTCACCTCCATGATCAAGAGTGAGAACCAGAAACTGTAGTCTCCTGCAAACTGCTTAAAATCACTCTCACACTAATTAACATTCCATTAATTGCAGCAGAAATGCTCTTGTGCAAGATGAAATGGAGGAAAAGGTCTAGCTTCCCTACTTTAGCTCATTGTGGGTTTTTTTTTAAAAAACTCCAAGAGATTTTTATTCTGCATAGGTTGAACCCACCAAACAAGACCCCCTAAAACCCACGCCAAACTTACAGGCATTAGCACAGCAGAGGAGCCAGGCATGGTAGGGTTGGGCAGGGTGCCGGGCATGGAGGCAGGCATAGGCTGGCGCTGTCGGTTGTGCAGGTGCAGGAGTGAAGACAGAGAACCTGGGACAGGCCTAGGAGAAAAGCAAAGAGCACTGTCATGGGCAGCGGGCACTCCAGCAGCACCAACCTTTGCTTGCTGTCTCCTTTGCTTGGTGTTTCCTTGGTTTTCCACAGCAATAAATCAGCAGAACCACAAGTTCTCAAGAAATACATGAACTACAAGAAATCCAAAACTACTATTTATTTGGTTAAAGCACCAAGATGTTTCCCACGACACAATGTGAAAGCAAACGTAGCAGCCGGACTGAATCTAGGTGTCTCGGCATCGTGCAGGAACACATTTCTTTGGGCAGAGTAGGAAGCTCTCCTGACGTGCTACATCAGTGCATTGCTGTAAATTCTACCTTTGCAAGGGGGAAAAGGTATCTGGATGGTAGTTTTTCAGGTTATGACAGAAAATTAAGGACACAAATTAATTTTGAAGTTTTATTAGCTGTAAATAAAGCACTCTAATGAGCATTTCATCTCCACTCATGATATTCTGTCCTGTAAAACTCTGCTAGGCTTTTATTCCAAAGTGAGGGTCCTAATTTTACTTAGTAGCATGTCAATGGAGCACAGGAAATAGGGGAAAAAGGATGAAAAAAATGAGCAAAATTACATTCAGATTAAGTGGCTTGTAAAGGCAAATAGTAAGGACTATAAAAAGCAGAGAGAGTTATTTTGGCAGAAGGAATTTAAAAGATTTAGAAGGATTTTTGTAAGTGCAGCACAGGGAAAAGAAAAAGTAGGCCTGCTAACAAAGAAGAAGAGTCATAAAACTGATGGATTAAGAGGAGCTGGGATTACTTTTTGATAGCAGCCTTTAAGAACGTGGTCTTGGGAATTGGTCAAGGTAATCAGCCTTTTTTTTTTAAAAAAGAAAAAGTAGTTTGTGAAGGAAGTATGAATTGCTTGGAGCTTGGGATAAGTGAAACAAGGCGTAAGTAAAGCAAGTGCTGTCTTTTCAAAATCAGGACAATAAGAGAGCTTCCACGTGCACTGCCTCAGGAAGCATTGCTGGGATAATTTGGCCTGCTGAAGTCCCACAAAGCAGGACATTCTGCAGTGTAATGCAGCTCTATTAGGCAGGAGATACTCCTCTCCTGGAAGTATGGGAAGGAGTTGGGAGAAGGGAACATGACCATGAGAAAAGCCTCTTGCTGTCAGCAGAGTTATGAGGGCCTCTGCAGGCATTGGAAGAGTTAATGGCTTGTGGTGCCTCTGAGATTGCCTCTTAGCCTCAGCAGAAGCACCTGCCAACCCACTGCCAGCCACTGAGGCCTCAACTAAACCGTAACCCCAGAGCTGGCAGGCGGAAGACAGGCCCCTTCTCACCCCATCAAGGGACAGGACACTGTTTTTTGCCCCTCCAACTACTTTCGCTCACGTTATCCCTCACTGTCACTTAGCTAAACAGAAGAGGCCAAAGGCAGGAATTCAGCATGGAGGACATCTTGCCCAGGGTCCCACAGACACGGGCCTCATGGCAACATCAGCTTCTTCAGGCCTAGACGTAGCGGCCTCTCCTGCCCAGCGCTCTGTCCCTTGCCCTCAGCTGCCCTCTCGCTGGCAGCTGCGAGGGGCTGAGCCCTTCCTTTTGTCTTGGCTCTCCACGAAGAGAACAAGCCTGTGTTCTGCAGGATGTCTGAAACACCCTCCCAGGCACATACAGTACTTATTCAGAATGAAAAAACAAAAACAAAAGCCAACAAATATACCTCAGATATAGAGCCCTCCCTATGTCTCTCTGGGTATTGGCTGATGGAGGAATATGCTGTGCATCTTCCTACGGCACAAAGAAAGTCAAGGGGATGGTTCTCAAGAACATGGTGAAGTGTCGTGAGAGGGTCCAAGAAGTGCTGTGGGGGAGCACGCGTCAGCTCTGGGATAGAGAGTGTGGACAAGCCGGCACAGCACCGAGCACGGCTAGTGTGGAGGTGGCACAAGAGGAATGGAGTCGGCACAGGAGAAGAGAGCTCGGATGATGAACCTGAGGAACAGAGCCCCAGCGGAAGGAAGGTGTTCCACAAAAATACAACTTGGGGTTTCAGGACGGCCCAGGTAAAGCCAACACCGTGACAACAGCCCCGCTGCCTTTAGACATCGTGAGGCTGTCCTACATACAGACCTTTTGTACAACTCACCAGCTTCATAATAACCCTAGGTGTTAGGCTGTTTGACAGAAACTTATTTTGGCCTGACCTATGCAATTTGTGCAAGGGATTCTCGAGGGACTGCATGGTTTGAATTTTGCTTATATGTTCCAGAGCCAAAAAAAAAATCTGAAATTGCTTTAATGAGCTTGGGACTTTGGGATTTGGGCAAAAGGGAATTATTTGTATTTATTAAAATGGCAAAGAAGCTTCTTTGCTGTCCCCTGTTTCACCTTTAATGCAGCTTTGCTATGGGGGCCTGCATGTGCTTTACACTCAATGGAAAAAAAAATCCTTGGTACTTTCAGGTATATTTTTCCAACTAAAACTCCTGCTAGTCTATTCCCCAATGTGTTTTTGCAGAGCAGTCAGAGCAGCCTTGTGCTTCAAGGCTGACCCTGTTTGCTGAAAAGTCTGCTTGGCTCCTACCACCCATAGAAGTGCTGCATAACGTAGGCCAGGCTCTGCTCTGCACCGACCTCGGCCCATATGCACAACACTCGTGTCACCTCCACACTGAATACAGGGCATTGATTCACACGTGTGCACGGGCATTCGCACAGGATGCAGGGCACGTTCATGCCTCTGAATCCTGAGTGCTGGACTGAGTGCTCCATTTGCCCAGCTCTAAGACATCTGCTCTTCAGCCGAGGACAACAAAATCCCTTTGCTGTGGCGTTTTAACCTGCAGCAAAGGAAAGCCAGCAGGATGCTATAATTATCATTTGTAGTGTTGGACACATTGGCTCTGCTGCTCTCTTTGTAAAGGCTGAGGTGATGCAGCCTCCAACCTGTTGGTGAATACTGCTGACTGAAGAATTTAATTCCTTGGCATCTGTGTGGCTAAATAAATATGGTTATTGGGCAAGCAGCCTGCAGAGAAAGGACAGATAAGACAGAGAACTGGCAGAGAACTCACTGAGAATCTGGCCATCTCTATTTTTCTTATTTTCTTTTATTTTCCCCTGAAGTTTAAGAATTTTCCTCTTGTTCCTGCCGGAGCCTGCTGCTGGATACAACAGGATCTTGGGTCTCAGTCTCTGTCTCTTTGGGCATGCCCACCCAGATGGACAGTGCTGCTGTAGCTCACTGAAATGTCAGCCGAGCTGTTGTGAAGGAGCCCTGGGACCTTCCTCCCCCTGCGTGGTGTGTTAACACCGTGAGTCATCGTCGCTAACATGGAGCACATGGGTGGTGCTGCACTAAGCCACGGTGGTGACTCCATCGTGCTCCATCACATGACTCTGCCAAATAATCAGAGATAACTCCACTAATTTAATCACAGAGGCACCAAGTGCCTCCTTGTTTAATACCAAACATTCTGCCTGCTATGATGCAACAGCTATCTGTCCCACTTCTATAGATTGTCTAATGACTGCATATCACATTTGCCTATTAAAAACATAGAATTTCCTCAAATGATAGTCTTCAAAGATAATTTCCACACATAGCAATGTCCTGATGAGGTCCCAGGAGACTAAATCCATACTGACCGGGCCCCTCTGAGCTGAGCTGGAGAAGGACTGCCACTGTAAAGCAGGTTTACTGTCATGGTAAAACCACTCCAGATCAGTGGCTCTTACCATGATACCACTCCTGCTTCTTACTTGTCTGCCTGGGACTACCATGGAGTAGTCTGCAAGGACACCTACACCTCAAGAGAACTTGCTTTTCTTCAGGTAGCTCTGGTCTGGAAAATGTAAAGCCATGAGCACATGCAGTTGTGTTTGGGCTGAGGAACCCTTCTCTTGGCTTCCTATGGCCTGTGGATCCCAGCCAGCTCGCATGGAAGCAGCCCACGGGGGGCTGATTTTCCTGTGGCATCTTTGGACAGCACCGGATGAGGGATTTCTGCACTGTGTTCCAGTTACAAACACAGACTTGCCCAGATTTTCATCATTTCTATGTACATACACATGTGTATGTATGTATATATATCGATGTTTATTACAACAGCGCCCAGAGGCCTTGGTTTGAAAACTATGAGTGACATCCTGCCGCAAAAAACTTATAGAACAGCATAAAATGAGGGAGAGTAAATGGAAGCAACAGAGACACGGGTGAATAAGGCCTCAGTGGTCCCACTAGGATCAATGTGAAAAGGAGCAACCACCGGACACCAGCGACCTGGGAGTTTTGAAGGGGTGTTGGAATGTGCCTGTGGTTTGGGCTTCCTTCAGGCTGAAGCACACAGGGATGGGAATGAACACAGTTGGCCACTGTCAACCCACTGGGTGTCTCTTAGACCACCACATGCTGTAGTAATTAAACTTTATATTGATAAACTGTAAGTTCAGCGGAGCATGTGGTGCTGTGGACCAGCTGGAAACCACTAAGGGGGCCACAGCAACTGCTGAGGCTGCCAAACCTGCAGTGCTCCTCTTGGCCTCCCATACCTGAAAAACTCAACCAGGGGGCAAAGATAAAAGCTCTGTCTGCAGAGGTGGAGGGGATGAACATTTTACCCTGCAGAAAGGGGGGTGCCTGGAGGGGTGGGCTCGCTGCAGCATCTGTTGCTGTTTGACCTCCAGTGCCTTAAGCCTAGCAGTGCAACCCCAGCTTCCCAGCTTTGCCGCCCATTCCTGGAGCTGCTCCCTCCCAGAAGCTAGAGGAGTTCTGTCTAATTTCAATTAATTCATTTGTCATTCCGAGGAGGAAAGCAAAAGCAAACAAAAGAAAGCAACAACAAAGCACCAGGCAAGTGTGTGGAATACCTTGCATAGCTGCAGGGGCCTCCCCTGACCTGCAGCACCCCCTGCTCAACAGTATTTTAGTTATAGCAACATGAGAGGGCCAAGCTTTCCAAGAAATGGGAGCTTTATGTCACCAGGTTTTTCAGAGAGCCAACCCGTACGCAGGGGAAAGGAAAACTGGCACCTCAAATTAATGGATCCTTGCCAGCCCAGTAAAGATCCTTGTTTGTATTTCTCAGACAATTCAGACATCTGCATGATGTGGGTAGATTATTATTATCAGGAGCAGACATTTATATTGTGGTGGTGCCCAAAGGTCCCAGTCGGGACCGGGACCCCATTGAGCCTGGCACTGTATAAACAAAGATAAGAGACAATTCTTACACAGTGTGTTTACAATCTAGAGACACAAAACTGATTAAAAACAGAAGATGGAGATAGAACATAGGAGCAAATAAATAGACTAAAAAAAAATGGAGATAGTTCAGGGGCACTTCTCTGGTTGCTTTGCTCTATGTTTTTTGTTTAGCTGCAATGCATATGCTCAAGAATGACAGGATTGGGGAAGTTTGCAAGAGGAAGGGAGTAGCTAAGATCAAGACACAGGAAAGGCAACACAGTAAAGTGGGAAAAGTGAAGCTGGCGACTTAGAGGCTGTAGGGAGCATCCAAAGCAGTGCTTTCTGTAAAGATCTTTAAACAGAGCGTGCATATATTTTTCTATTACGTGCATTATCTTAAGGCTTTTCCCCAGGTTGAACAAGATGGGATTTGAGCCTTTGAAAGAGAAACTGGGGGATGTTAAAGGCGCTGGCAGAGCGAAAGTGATGCTTGACACCATCATGAGAAAGTGGAGGGGTGAGATAAGATAAGGCTAAGCCATGAGAAGACTTAAACACAAGTTGCTTGATTCACAAGAGAAGGGAAGCAACTAATAATAGTAGTAATAGAAAGATACAAATATATGTACAACCAAATTCTAGAAATTTGTGGGAAAAAGAGCCTTCAAAGAATCCTGTCCTTCTCACTTGACCCTATGGGAGGGAAGCCCTACAAGCAGCAGCTCCACTGCTGCAACGTATTTAGAGGGCCAAACTCTTGTTTGAAGATCTGGTCAATGCTAAGTCTTGCCTTTAGAAACTCCAGTTGTGTTAATACCACCTATATTTCCTGAACACATGTTTAAGGAGTCTCTGCAAATTCAGCCTAAGTGCAAGGACCAGCAGGTACTTGGAAGCCTCGGAGAACCCATTAACATTTGCCTTTTGGCTCTTTCAGGCCTTAGAAACTGCTGGTTTCAATCTTCCCTTCCCTCTAAACATTCTGCTGGGTCTTATTGCCTGACCCATTACAAGAAAAATAAGGAAAGCTAGAATGATTTCTTGGAGTGGAGCCTCCTCCGAGCAGTTTGTGCTCTGCAGAGCGCTCTGCACGCAGCTGGAACTCGCAAATGATACAGGGAGGATAATGGCATACTTAAGGCAAAACAAGGAAACACAGCAAAAAGCAGGTTCAGGAGATTATAAAGAGCTAGCTCATATAAAAACACATTCTTGTCATAAAAAAGAGGGATAAGAACAAAAACCTGCAGCATAAACACGATAAAACACTTAATCACGAAAGGCAGCAACAACGTCAGACTGATTCCATCATTGTCATGTTCTCTGAGCTCCAACAGCACCCAAGGCTTATTTTTCCAGGAAAACTACTGGTTTTGTACCAGCACAAATAACAGAGCGCCAGTTTTCATGGAAGAAAAGTGGTAATAACACACAGACATACGAAGTGGCAGCTCAGAGGTATGCCTAAAAACAGTAATAAGACTTAAACTTACTTTCTAGTAAGTTTAGATGATAAGTTTACATCCATTCCTTTTAAGGGTCGAGCTTAAGGCTCAAGCTCAGCATGCAGAATTAATGAAAAATTGAAAATTTAAGGCTTAGCGAGGCAAAATGTCGACAGGTTAAGCAGCTGGGAAGGATCCCCATCCTTGCATCCAGCAGTAACCGCTCTGCTAGGCCTGCACTAGAGAAGAGAGCTCGAGCATTTCCCTGCTCAAGCGATCTCCAAAGCTGCGCCTTCATAAACACTCTAAACCTTCCTAACTTTGCAGCAGAAAAGAGTAAGAGCTCACAAAAAGGATGGAAAAAAAAGAAAAATCCTTTTCCTCTTAAAGGGCTGAGAGGGTATTTGGAGAGCTCTCAGTGGGTATTTCCTACCGACAGCTGGAAATGCGGTAAAACAAATTTCTCAATTAAAATTCAGTTTCTATTCACTCTTATTATTTGAAGCACTGAAATTTAATAGAAATACAAAGATAAAAGAACTTTGTCAACACTGGTTATAATGAAAATAAAAAAGAATCTTTTTGAAGTGATTTATTTTTCCTTTTTTTTTGTTGTTCCTTTTTTTAAACTTCCCAAACAAAGCAGAAGTTTGTCTCTGCAAATAAGACGGTAAATTACAGCAAAGTCATGAAAACAAAGAACCAACAGTTTCTCCAGTGCAGGCTTGTTACCATGAGCTAATAATTCCAGACTTTAAGCAAGCTGAGCCTCTTTTTTAATAACTGCATGCCTCTAGGCAAAGTATTTCTCCTAAAAATTATTGAGGCATGGAACAAGGCAAGGTGTGTGAGCTAATGTTGGATTGTTCAGTTACTAAACCAGCTCCTATAGCAATGAGCCTGCTCTGAGCTGACAGATTATTCCTCTGTATACACTTGTATAAACACAGTGCTTAAGGTCGAAATCTGTGTAAGCTTTCTTTTCAATTAAAATGTCAAAGATGACAGCACATGTTTTCACTGTCCTCAACAGAATGATGGATGCAGCAGTTTCATGCCCCCGTGTTTCGGAGCCGTTTTGCCTGCCTGGGTGTCTAAGAAAGATGTGCTTGATGAGCTCCCCATATGCCTGCAGGCAGCCGGCCCCACTGGGGAAACCTCGTGCTTCAGAGGGCCTGATGTCTCCTGACTCTTTCTTCCCCTCATGTGCCCCTGAAATGCAGTGGTTGAGAAGCTGGAGCAGAAAGTTTGTTGTGCCCAAAGAGGTGGGAAAACAGGTTTGAATGAAAACACTGGATTGCTGCTTTAGTGACAGGCCCTTAAATCCCAGGTTGGCCTAACTGAAGTCCCTGCGGAAACGCTGCTGCCCTGGGTAGTCAGCAGGACACCGAGCACCCCAAAAGGAGCCAACCTCCACCAAAAGGAGAGGCCACTCTTTGAAAAACTGGAACAAATGTGTCTTTACATTCTTCAGCTCCACATCAGTGAAACTTAAGTTAAACTTTACTCAGCAGGTCTTCATTCATCTTGTCTGCTTAAACTGCTCTTTGAGGCAGAATAAGATATTTTGGTATGGACCTTGTGCAAGGTCAAAGGCAGGAGGCTCCGAATGTCCCCAGTGTGAAGCCTGTGCAGCAACACAACTCGTTGCCTGCAGAGCCAAGACTGTTGTGGGATCCACAGCGTTGTTTGGCCGTAGAGTTGCCAGAAAAAGACTGATGAACAGAAACAGTGTCTGTGACAGAAAAACACACAAGCATCTGCCACCAGAAGCTGTTTTCTCTCCGGTCTGCCTGGCATATTCAGTCTGTCTGGTGCTGATGAGAAGCAACAGCGCTGTGAGCAACGTGGGAAGCAGCACTGGCCCTCAGTGACTAGCAAGGAAGAGCAACTAGATACGCAGATACGGGATGCTTTATTTGTTGAGATTTAAATTCTGTCCCTAACATGAAAATATTATAGAAGTAACATATGTATTGGAAAATTTGAAAAAATTATTTAAGAAAATACAAAACATGATCTTTTAAAAATATCTAATGCGTAAAAAAGGAAATTATAGGTCGGAAAAGTCTAACATGACACATGGAATCAGTGGGAGAACAAAATCCAGTTCCTAGCCAGCCCTTTAACAAGAGTGTCACAGAAGCAGCATGTGCCGTGTGACGTTCCTGACAGTTCTGCCACCAGTAGATGCTCCCGTGATGTCCCCCTTTCTCCACAGCCCATGGAGAAGTCAGGCCACACCAGGGCAGTGCGTAGGCAGGTGTCTGTGGACAGGCTGCACCAGTGACAGCCCCATCCCGGCCAAGGCTGCTGGTTTCAGTGGGCTGCTGTCGGGGAGGACAGTGAGAAGAGCAGGAGCTACGTGGGGGGTGCTCCCAATTACCTGCTGAGCAGGTCACCTCCGGGTGCAGGAATCTCCAGCTGCCAAATGACTATGTGCCTTCAGTGACCCGCTTCCCACCCCCAACTCCCTCCCCTGGTTCCTCTCAAACTTGCATGGAGATCTAAATGCATATATGCCATTTCTTGGAAGGAACTTTTGCGGCCGCTTCATCTTTTAAACATGCCACAAATCCCAGCTGACAACTCTATTAGTACAAATGATAGGAAGCATAGGACAGAGGTGAAGCTTAAGGCAGAAAGAACAAAACTGTGGAGAATTGCTTCAACTTCACTTCAACAGACCAGCTCCGAGGCAGGGCCGGCTGCTCTCGTTATTTAAGAGCACATATTGTGTTCTCTGCCTACGTGCCAATGGGAGCTGCCACTGATGGGGCACGTACAGGTACCTAATGCTGCTTTGTCTGCAAAGGATAATGCTGCCAAGCTGGAGCAAACATGAATCCCCGGCTCAGCTACAGCATTTTTCACACAGGCAAGACACAGTTCTCCAAAGGGTGCAAATCCTGTCAGCTGCTGTTGGCTTGGAAAGCCCCCCTGCATATCACGGCACTCTGTGTTTCAGAAGTACTAGAAGCAAAGGGGTCTTTGGCACTCAGGTGCTGACACAGGTTAGCAATGACAGACCCTGCCTTCCAGCAGCAATATCCAAAAGGAAGAGGTGACAGCAATTCAAAGCCTCTGTCCATTTGAATGTAACCACAAATACATGGCCAAGTTTCTCTCCATACACATATATGAGGCCATACATACCATCAGAGACAGCAAAAGAGAGAAGGCATGAGAAAGAAAGCAATTGCACTCTTGCAACAACGTATGTCTTGCCATTCCCATTTCCAGGCAGTATATGTGCCTCCTCCTTCCCTTTTAAGTACTGGATTCAGCACAAACCTGCAGCTAATTTTGAGGTTGGAGTTCATTTGTTTTCACATCAATGCAATTAATTTCCACTGGAAACTGCATCTCAGGCATTCAATCAAAATAGGCCTAAAATAATTCTGAAAAGCTCATCTGTCTCCAATCTATATAATGTTTTAAAAATTGGATGCATGCCCTGCAATAACATTGCACTTCACAAAGCTTAAAGCTCTAAACTTGAGGGTATCAGTTACATTGAAACTGTATTAAATTAAAACATCCAGTTTCTGGTTTGCATTGATTTATAAATATCGACAAAACTACTATTGCAGTCATTACCACTTTGGGTGCTCAGAGTTAAATTTTCAACAGTTCGGGGTTATTTTCACTCTTATTGTGGCTACAGTAGCCTTTCAAGCTATAGATCAAGTTTCAGAAAACATGTAAATCTTAAATCTTAGCTATAAAATATGCATATGAACCAGTCAATATCCATAATAAAAAGCAGTTAGTCTAAGTGGCCCTTAACATCAGACTCCAAGCAAATTTTTAGGGAATTACGGCAGAGTGGAGAGCATACTTACTGTTATGAAATATTTTAAATAAAAACAAGTAGAAACAGGATAAAATATGTGAAGTTATATGTATAATATCCCTTGTTTTATTATCAAGACTTTGCTGGGTTTGAGTAATTCTTTAGGAGAATAAGAGATGGAAAAATTATAAGCATTTTTCAGCATGGTTTTTCTATTCAGATAGGATATTCCCAATCCCTCCTAAAGAGCAGGTAATTGGAAGAACTTCAAAGCTCCTGAAGAGCTTTGCACATTAGTCTACCTGGAAGCCTTCAAAAAGTGTTTGTTTTTGAGCGAAATATCATGGAGGAAACATAAAGCTGGGAATGAGGAGAGCTCACAGGCTGAAGCCCAGCTAATACAGTCATTTGAGAAAACAAGAAGGGAAGCACGAGCACATCAGGAGCAGAAGGGCCAGTTCGCATCGGTGTAGGACACGCGGCTTTGCCAAGGACAGTGGATTTCCATCAGACGGGAATGTCGCTCACACCCATATGGGAGGCAACGCACGTTGCAGACAGCAGGAAAACAAGTTTGGACAGTGACCAGCTGCAAAAGAACCATCTTTTTCTTTACTCTGAAATAAAGAAAAAATCCCCACCTTGCACCTTGACATCTGCGACTGCCAGGGAGCAATTCCTCCTGACCCCTGGTGGCCGCTGACTTATGAAGGGAGCAAAGATAACCAGAGTATTCACCCCAAAAGAACCGGCCAAATTCTGTCCTTGCTGCACTTCCTGACATGGTCCCTGAAGCAAACAGCACCACACGGTACCGCTGGGAAGGACAAGGCTTGAATCCTGCTGTTCCAGTTACTTAGAAGAGAATGAGACCCACAAAAAACCCATGACACTTCCAAAGATAGGCTTCCTAATAATGCTATGAAGCACTGGCTTGCAATAAAAATGAGTTTGTTTTATATCTTTTCTTTCCACTTTTATAGACATTTCTGGTTTGGTGTTACACAGCTGTACGTTTTCTCTGCTTTGCCCAACAGGCTTCCCTAGTTGCACGCGCGTGCCTGAAGGAACTCACGTTCCCAAACAAGGCCGGAGTCTCCTATCAACACACAGCCCTTAAACCAAAACTTCTAGGAAAATCAGTGCAGGATAAACCCCTGTGGACTTCCCGATGCTGCGAAACCCCACTCCAAAGCATTGCTTTCAAGGGCAGCGCCACAATCATCGCTGGAACCCACGGCAGCGTTTGCACTAAGAGTTTCCAGATTGAAACTGTGGGAACCGGTACCCTGCCGCTGTCAGTGGAAGGCCTCTGACAATGTAATTTGTCTCTCCTGCTGGCCCGACAAAGCTGGAGCATGTTGACATTCAAGAAACATTACTTTTTTTAACTGTTTGCTTGCAGCTGGTGGAGGGGCAGAGGAAAAGGGTTATTTGTTGGCTTAGCAGGGGATACAGCCAGGAGGAGGAGAATGGAATGAAGGAGAAATGTCCTTTTCCATATGTCTCCTATAAAATATGCAAAGTGTATGTCTTCCTTCAATCATTTAGCACCCTGGGACATGCCGATGCAGTGCACGTGAGCACGTGAAAAATGCTAACTTTACCTAACGGGCAAACTGAGAGCTTCTTTCAGATTAGTATGAGATCAAGTCTGTTCGTTTCAGTCAGGCACTCGGCTGACCCGGTTGAAGTCCCTCAGCAGTCACATCAACAGGTCTGGTCAGGTGCTGTTGCATCACTTACATCTATTTTAGACTATTAATATTTAGCAATGGCAGAGAGATACAGATCAGGGCTCCATACACTTGCCATCTCCAACAATATGATCTCAGCTCGGAGAGCAGCAGGAATTTGCACAGCAGTGAATATGGCTGATTTCCAGGTGTCAAAAGCCACAGCTTACTCACTCCACTGTGCTCTTTTTTTTTGTTGTTCTGTTTCTTTTATTTTCTTTTTTTCTTTTTTTTTTTGATAGGAAAGACAAATATGATGAATGCAAATAACAGTGGCTCAGTCATTTTGCAGGTCAGCATGTTTCTTTTCCTGTTCTCTCTTGGCAGCACAGATTTAGCCATGGTATCAGCCTTCCAGACAACAAGTCCTTAAAATGCTCATGCATGAAATTTGCTGAGAAGCTGGAGTGTTTAGGGGTAATAATTCAAACGTGTACCTTTTAGATCAACACTGAAATCTGTCTTTATCTCCATTTCTCTACAGAAACAAACCAACTGTCTGCATCAATGTTACACCTCATATAAATCTGGCCCATGTAGGATATGCAACAAAGGTAATCTGTGGCTTAAAAGAGGAAAATGCAGCAGTATATAGGCAAGATACTTGGTGTTTGGCAGTCACATACAACCAGCTGTTTGTTCTTTAGCTTGTGGCTATACATTACTGGGAACCCCCTGCTCCTGGAAACTGTGC
The DNA here is from genome assembly GCA_032353885.1 of Nothura maculosa. Taxonomy (NCBI): domain Eukaryota; kingdom Metazoa; phylum Chordata; class Aves; order Tinamiformes; family Tinamidae; genus Nothura; species Nothura maculosa. The sequence continues at coordinate 2,247,611 of JAUBOD010000163.1, forward strand.
TGAGCTCCTGGTCTTCTTTCCAGTGTAGATTTAACCCGAAGCCACAGATAAGCAGAGTGTTTGGCGTTTAGAGTAAAGTGTCATTTAGTATCATTTCTGACATCTCCATACACTATAATGAGCTGCTTTGCACAGGGGACTCGGGATCTGATTTCAATTTGCGGCAAGGTTACGGTCACAGTAAATGTCTATTTCAGATATTCCCGGGAAGCCTCTAATGCAAATGGAAATGGAAAGTGGCTGTTTCCTTGTACTTGCGGAGCGGTGCCTGTGAAACACGCTCAGCAGAGCCGTGTTCCACATGGCAACGCAGGGCCGGCCCGCTGGGGCGCTGTGGGCCCGGCCTGGGCAGCAGCGCCATGGGGCTGAGCACCTGACAGGAGGAGGAGGAGATGTTAGGACACCACGGGCACCTCGGCCTGGCTGCCGTGGGGTGCCCGTCTGTGTTGGGAAATGTGGTTCCAGCAGCCGCCAGGCCTCCCACCCGCTTGGGTGTTTGTTTGTTTGGCCTCCCGGATCTTGGCGCCGTGTGGGCGGTGAATCTGTGTTTTCACACTCTTGACTTCAAGTGGGGATTCTCTGGGCTATCTCCAGGCTACTTCTCCCCATCTATGCACAGTTGATTCCAGGCATGAAGACCTATAGGAAAGTCATATGTGATTCATAATCACATAGCCATGAGGTGGGCCGAGCCTGGGGAGGCTGGACAGACTTAGTCTTGCCAAACAGCACACATTCTAGCTGCCCTTGTCCTGCTGGCAGCCATTTGCTGTGCTTCAGAGCGGCCTCATGCAGGTGAGGGCCTCCTCATCCCAGCTGGAGCCCTGGGGTGGACCACGACACCATCTCACTGGCACCTTCTCCTCAGGAAACACAATCATTGCAGCTGAAACTGGGCCAGTCCAAGCAGCTGAAGGATAAGCTTCTTTGCCTACAAGTCTACATCCCAACTGAAAGGAACACCAACCTACTGCTACTTAAAAGCCAGAAAATAATTCAGCTCTCAGCTGGTCCCCAACCAAAACACCTAGGGCCCTTTGGATGGTCCATATTCCAAGCCCAAGACCCTTCCTGGAAGCTTCAGGAGTATCTGTGAACTTAGCTTTTGTAGATGGATAAGGCAGCACAAGTGCAACCTGGGCCAAAGCAACTGGTGGTTCTAAATATCTCTCTGGATTTACACTCAGTCGACTTAGTCAGAGTTGACAAGTAAGTGATGAGTATTTGAGCCTAAGAAAAGTAAAAGTTGTGCAGTTGGGAAATGCAAACCTGTGAATGAAGTCACCAGCAGCAGGCCGGGAAGGGGAACTCGCTGGAGGAGACATTTGACAAATGCCACCAACATGAGCCAGCTAAAGAACTGGTGATCCAGTATTTGCAAAACCAAGTTCAGTCAGTTTGCTGAATAGCATGTGATCAGAGCACCTGACGAAAGGACACAGGTCTATCAAGTTCATGAACAGCTAGATTATGTTGCTGTCTTCCTTAATCAATGCCCAGGTAAGTAATTGAGGTGCTGGGGCTTTCCAAAGCCACCTAAGGAAACAGCTAAGCTTGATGTAATATAAAAAGCACCACACTAGAAAAGATAAATTAATGTAGGAATGAACATCACTTATCCTTAAGCATCCCTGAGACAGTGTTTTTACAACACGTTTTGATTTATTCCACCTGCAAACCTGCCTCCTTTGACTCTTCTAATAACAGGGGGTCTTAGCCCTGCTTGTAGGGATCTGAGTACGGGCTTTTTTAATCATCATCCCAAGTGCATTATTTAAAAGTCTTTCATGACTATCTTCCAAATGGATTTACTAAGCAATAAATAACGTTTATTTGCAAAGAAGACAACAAGTCCCACCACCCAAAACCTTACTGGAAAAGTCTCCAGAAATGGTCGGTTTGGTCACAGGTGTGTAACCTATGTTGCACATTCCTGGAGCCCGTTCCTGCTTCAAGATTTACTGAAGCCACATTCATTGCTGCTGACAAGCCTGCTGCTTAGGGCAGGAGACTCTCAGAAACGTTGTTCCCTGCAAGATTTACGGTTGTGCCCTTGCATTAAATAGGAGGAACTGTAAACTACCTGTGCTCTGCAGAGCAGCCCCGTGCGTCCTCACGCAGGGAAAGGCCTTGGCTTTTGGAAAAGCTGCTTGATTTCTCATGTGAGTTTGCTCTTGTGACACTGAGGCTAGCCAGACCACAGCTATTTTATTATGCTGTGCAAAAACCTATGTGCAAAAAAAACCCCAAAAAACCCAAAAAACCCCTCTTTAATTAAGATAGAGCAACCAGCACTATGGTTGTAATTACCTTGGACTGCTTTACCCACGGGCATAATGAAATCAAATTGGACCCTCTATATTTTTGTTTTTAAACTAAGTAAACTCAAATTAATGTATTCAACTCAAACCAGACAGGTTTCAAAGGACGGCATGGATGGTTGGAAGGGCTGGTGCAGGAGGCAAGTGACGTGCGGCTAGGACTGGGAACTGCAAACTGCTGGCAAAACATTGGCCTCGCCGCTGGTCCGTGGCCAGTATTTTCCTTTGCTAATGAATCCCACATCTTTTCCAAGTTAAGCATTTTTCTTCTCCCCCCCATCTTTTATTTGAAACATATTTTAAATATTTTTGTTTTTATGACGTCGTGGAACCTGATACAGCCCCCACCTAACCCCGAGTATGAGAAAATCAATTAAAATTTTGACATTAGGATCTATCATATAAACATGTGGTTTGAGTACTCTGACTTTTTTCTTTCCTTTATGTGGCATATCAGAGATCAGAGCGGAGAGAAGTAACCACAGGAGAACCCCGCATTACTGGATTAAAATAAAATGTAATAATAATAATCCTGAGTGTATCACAGCCAGATCCCTGCTATTCATGAAACAAAAGACACCTGCAAGTGGAAGTTTTTGAGAGACTTCCTCTAGGACTTAGGCGTACGTATTTTTCAGTTGTGTTCTTTTCTGAGGAAAATGTCCATAAAAAAAGGCCATCCTGAATGCCCTTTTTAATATTTAATGCCTTTTGTCTCTCTCACCCAAAGGACCTTCATTTTACGACTTACAGAATGCAACCTTAAAATGCAGTTTTATGGACTTACTCATTAACTCCCGACTCTTCCCAGAAGAAAAAAAAAAAAGGAAGAAAAAATAAGAGTGAGTTTTCCCATCAGACCAGAAACGTGATTTTCAAATGTGATCAATATTTAGGACGTCCCATCAGACCTGCCCTACTGACCACCGGGACTATTTCACAGAGCAGCCCTTTCCAGCGCCTTTGATATTTTAAACCAGCAAAACCCCAGACAAACAAAATCACAACTCCCTCAAGCCCCCCAAAATACCGGCACCAAAACGAAGGTTTAACCCGGTTCCTGTTGGAGCCAAAAGGAGGTCTTTTTCTCCCCGAGGTTTTGCATGATTAGAAACATGCAGCTTAAAGCAGAGAGTGATTTTTAACCTGTCACCGGCAAGGAAACAGGTTTTCTCAATCATCTTGCATGGACACCTCGTCTCCAATCCTGCGAGCTCGGAGCTGCATGAATTTACACGCCCGCCGTGAGCATTCCCATCCTTACAAACCTCGCTAGGGTTCTTCTCGCGACGAGCAGCCAGCCCTATGTATGGAAAAGGTGTATGGAAAAGGTGTATGGAAAAGGTGACGCGTGTACAGCACGGTGCACGGCCACCCTGTGGGACAAGTGGTGCAGGGGAAGAAGCGACGCTGGAAAAAGTGAAGCTGCAAAATTTTAAATGAGAAGCCTTTTCTGCCCCGAGCCCCCTGCTCTTGCTCACGGGAGGGCTGCTGTGCCTGTTAGAAATGATGGAAAACGTCTCCTAAGTGCTCCGGAGAGCACCTCAACCACCACGGTTAAATTAAAATAGAGACTTCAGTTATCTATGGAGAACGTGCAGATTGAATAACCTTTCTCACAGGCAGCGTATCAGAGGGAATTCACACAGAAAATTGCAGCCAAGCCCAAAAGCTAGTGCCGTATTATTTCAGTATTATTTTTCCTTTTTAAAGTTTTTTCAGTTGAATAAAAAATTTACCTAGAGCAGTACTTTCAGGTTGAGCAAAATGATTAAATTCAATAATGAATTGTAGCTTGTAAATATTACAAGCGCAGAAGGACAGATGTTTGAAAAAGCAAAGGTTTTCTTTTCCCAGTATTTCTGAACATTACAGTTTTAAGTGCCATACTAATTCTAAAATATACCTAATTTATTCTAATGAATAAAAATGAAATTAATTTTATTGCTCTTTTTATTTGAAAAAAAAATTAAAAAAGAGCCATTTTCAGTTAACGTAGATGATTTGTTTTCATTTCAGCCACTAAGTCAACAACTTTGTCACCACAGAACGAGTAGTGGCTGCAGTGGTCACCTGCCCACAAACACCCCAGTGACACAAAGTAACCCTTAAATCTCTCCCTTTTCTTCATTTCCTCTTCTATTAAAAACAACCCAATATTCCAAGCGATCTCGCTCTTCCAGCCTGTCACTTCTAACTTTTTCCTAACCTGCTTCTCACAGCTGGTTAGAAACCTGAACAGCAATATCGGTGCAGTAATAATAATACTAATAATTGTGCAAAAATTGCCAACACTGCTATTTTTGAAACTATTTCACTTAAAGACTTGCTAGGTTCATCAATAAATCGACCGCATGGGAATGAGGTTTTGGATGCAAAGGGAAGGCAGGGTGTTCTGCAGGGAAGCGCGGGATGTTTTGTTCTCTTTTCTGCAGGGATTAGCTCGCCCAGACAGGAAGTTTTTGCCACCCGTCCGGATCTCCTGATGTGCTCGTGGTCCCACAGTCCCTTCCGACCCTGGTACAAAACGATGCTGACACTCACCGACCTGCCGGGCACGCTGCTCGCAAAGGGAAACACCAAGCTGCTCCTCATTACAGGAAAAGAGGATGCAAACAAGGTGACCGTGTGACACGGGAAAACGTGACCCACGGACAAAACTTTGTGCTCTGGGAGTTCATTTTTTTCACACGGCATAAATACAGACAATATCCTTCCTTTGAAACTGCACCAGTAAGGACAATAGCCTTCCTAAGCCTTGCAGCTCAAGGGGAACCTAGGGCTGAGCCCGCTTGCACTGGCTCATGGCACTGAGAACTTAGGTCCAGTGACCACTCTGCAGTCTTTACATTATATTCTGCAATAAATAATTCATTTGGCAAAAGTAAAACAACTGAGCATGCAGAAGGGCAAGGTATAATTACACATGTGATACCAGTGACAGCATATTGGATAGGCATTAGTTAATGGACAAAAATGCACACACAGAATAAGGTATATAGGGATTTCACTGCAAAAAGGCATTAACGTGCCATTACGTTTAAAATGAGAGCAGCTTTTGCTAGCTAAGTTCCTGTAAAACTTACCTTGGGGCTTACAGAGATATTAGCAAATGAATCCCCTGCACAAGGACACATAAAGCTCAAAAGGTTGAGGAACTATCTTCGTCCCTTGGTTTTGCAAAACACGCCTGAAATTACCACAACGGCCAGGGAGTTTTGTTTGCCATGGTTTTGTGCTCTTATTTTTGTAAAAAAAACGAGGAAAAATAGTGGTGTTTTAAACAGCTGACTGGTTTGGCAATACCTCAGAGCTGGAATTTTTTCATGACATTTTAGAATTTTCTTCTAATTCTTGAGTAAAAGCAGAAAATAATGCAGATGTTTATGAAAGTCAAACAGGGACCAAGAATTCTTTCAGCTGTTTATAAACCAAAAACATTTGGTTTCATTTTGGCTCACATTTCACCTCAAAATGTTTGGGTGTCAGGATTCCTGTTTTATCTTGGCTGGTTTATCAGTCATCTCCTAAAACTTAGATAAACATCCCTGACTGTATGGTGAGAAATCTAGGAAACGAAGCACCTTGCAATGTAACTCCTTCTCCCCCAAACAGCAGCAACCCCAAGCCCACAGTTACATCTCCTCTACATTAGGAAAACCTATTTTTTACCCTATAAAAAGGTGGACCCAAGCAAGCACAAGATACATTTAAGATGATACTACATTCGATTTCATGTTTTTTTCCTTCTTGCTATTTCCTCCACCCAAATTCCTTCTGTTTCCCCACGATTATACACAGCCGGCTCTGCCATCATTGCAGAGCACAGAATAACCCAAGTTAGAAGAGCAGGCTGAGGGTGGCCCAGCCTAGGCAGGGTTAACTGCAGCCTTCCAGGAGGCTGCTCGGGGCTTTTTCCACTCGAGTTTTGAAAATCTCCAGCAGTGGGGATTGCACCACCTCTCCACAGCCTGTTGCTGAACTCCATCCTCCCTGCGCGGGAGTCTGCCTTTCCCTATGTCCCACGGGAATTTCTCCTGCTGCAACTTGTGACTGTTGCCTTTCTGTTCTTGTCTTTTCAATCCTCCTTGCAAGCCTCCCGACTCTGGCTTCTCTGTAACATCCTTTGGGGTGGCTAAAGGTTCCAACTGGATCCCATTTCGTGTTCCCTTACTCTGCCTTTCCCTAAGGATGGTGTCCGTGCGGGTGCCTCTCCTGCTCTCAACTTGCCACCGACCTCCTCCGCAGCGCCACGAGTCTCTGCAGAGCCGAGCCTGGCTTAAGACCTGACTTTAAAACCCTGGAAACTCAACAAAAAACAATACCAAATTGCGAGGGAAAGCAGACATTTCCTGAAACAAATGTGATTTGTCAAAAGTCCAAATTTTAACAGTATGGAACCTTCATGGAGATTTTTTTGGTTAAACGTATTTCACATACTTTTAGTAGATCTAAATCTGTGCTTTTACAATTAATGCTGTATTTGACTTTTTTCTTTAGTATTCATTTATATTCTCTATTGATTTATTTTCTCAGTGTATTTTTATAGTTGCTGCTGGTAAAGTTTTGTGCTTTCCCTGAAGGATGCTGCAGAACTTTCAAAGGGCACTACAACTATCATCAAAATGGTGAAATTTAAACTAAAAATGCAGAATTAGTAACTAAGAGGGAATTCGCTACATAGCATCCTGCTTGTTCATTAACTACCTATATGTACTCATTCTAAATCCACTCTATCAGTGAGCTGACAGAGTTCCATACTACCTAAAATTTGCAGGAAAAAAAAATCAAACAATGATACATAATGATGCAAATGTCTCCCTTTAAGCATTATTTGAAATGGTTTGTTCAAGATTTGATTTCTCTTTCTGAATGAATCTGAAGTGGGAGGTGCAGCTGAGAGGT
>JAUBOD010000163.1:2254936-2295385 GCA_032353885.1 Nothura maculosa
CATTATTTGAAATGGTTTGTTCAAGATTTGATTTCTCTTTCTGAATGAATCTGAAGTGGGAGGTGCAGCTGAGAGGTACTGATAAAGTTCCAATTTCAAGAAGAAAGAAACTGCTGTGATGAGTGACATGCATCACTCCCTTAAATCATGGCAAGTCGCTTCCTATTCCTGTTATAAATTATTTCTGATAGAATTGCTTAGGAAAAACAGAACTTAATTTAACCTCACATCATCAAATATATTTGTGTGTGTGTGTGTGACTGTACATACAGATGCCTGCACACACAGAGCTCTGTAATAATTTGTACTTTGTGTAAATCCTGTTAAATGCAAATAGCCACAGAAGATATTTGTCAATGCAGGCTTCCAAATGCAAGGAAACACTACAGGAACTATTTATCCAGTGAGTGTGTGTGCAGAACCTTGATTTAGTCTTTATTTTGACTTTCAGTCAATCCAATTTCTATTTGAATTGATGGGAAAAATTACTTATTCAAATTATGCCGGAGAACTAAATATTCTTCTGAGAAATGAAAATTCCTGCAGCCCTGTGAGTGACAGTGTAAGAGGAATAAAACACAGACCACATCCTCAGCCGCAGTGATAGAAAAGTTCACATCTATCTGGAAACTAACCGACAGCAGACAGAGAAGACAGTTTTAGAACAGTTTTACATGACACTGATTGCACTGAAACTGAGGTCAGGGGATCTGGTGCTGCAAGTTTTTGCTCTTCTAGTTTTTAAGACTCATTTTAGAAAAAAATAGCTAGTGTTACAACTGACATCATATAAAATTATTGTTGCTGATGGGGTTTTCCAGCATGGTAAAATGCTCTATTAATATCGTTTTTGTCAGGGATCATGCTGATGATTAAGCACGAGAAAACATAATGACTTACTATTATTACTATTATTATTATTATATTATAAATGAGCACAGGTTTATCAATCTCTACACCCACTAGAACCTGTCTGGCACATCTTCTCTGTGGTCATGTAGACCACAAGAGTTGCAGATATCTGCAATAAAACCCTCCAGTATGTTATTTATATGAATACACCTCGTATTCATACTAATAAAGAGCTTTAGAATGTTTGACTGCCCAGGAGAAATGGCAACTTGCAAATGTCCTGTCATACCATACTCAGGAGTGAATAATATTATATAATAAAGATATTGTATCTTTATCATAATAAAGAAGAACATACAAATACAGGCTCCACCAACCAGAGAGACTACAGTTCTCTCTGTACTTGACAAGCACTTTTACCAAGGCCCTGCCTAATTTTAACTGTGACGTGCAGACATTTTTCAAAGTAAATTGTAACCAAGTAGTTCTTGGTAGTTATTCCTTTTAATGCAATTTTAATGCTACAAGGAAATATCAGCACATAAAATAAAGAATGGAAGTGGGGATGGAATAAACAGTGTTCTGTTAAGTAGATGATATTTTCCTGGCTGTGTCAGACTCTCAAGAAAAATGTGTGTCACTGGTGGTAAAAAATAATTCATGTTATTGGACCAGCAAGGACTTAAAAATATGTTTGGGGGAAGAGGAGGGGAAGGCAGCAAGCTCCACCACACAGAAAGTCCAGGCCACGTCCGAAAACAGATCCACATGCCTACGTAGGGAGGAAATCACTTGTTATTTGGGATCCAAGTTTCATCAGTGCTCGGGATAAGCCATGACCAAATAAGCAGTTTTCCAAGCGGGCACATCCTGAAACTAGAGATGATGGGGAAAAAAAAATGTGGGTGCTCAGAGGGGTAAAAAGAGGACACAATCCTACAGGCCCACACTCCCATTCACTGCAATAGGCTTTGGATGAGGTTCAAAATCCAAACATATTCCTCCCTTGCTAGATTTGGCTGGTCACATCGGAAACTGTTTGGGCAAGGTACCCCACCCATAAACAGGGCGCTGCGGGAGAATACGGTGGTGAGCAACAAATAGTTTGTCCCTTTGCCAAGATCAAGGGTTGTGTCTCCTCCTTGCTCACCCCGGAGACAATCCACGAAGCCGTAGTAAGGTGGTATCTCTCGGGCGATCTGAAGAGGAATGTCACACGAATGAGCATGGGGAGGATAAGGACTCCTTCAATTTTGACACTGAAGTGGAAGAAATGAGTAAGTGATGGGGTACAAGAAGTCACTGAGAGATGGATGCAGTGTTTCCATCAGCTCCTCCTTTCTTTCGGGTTATACAAATAGGAAGAGAAGTAGAAAGGAAACTCAGATGGGAGCATGGAAACAGAGTTCCACTGAGGGAAATTGCCACATCAGCTAGGTGGAAGACAACGATATGCAAGTCCATTTGCAGGAGAAAGAGCATAAACACAGTTAAGTGGATATTAATGAACACTAAACAAGGATGGCAAGTCTGCTCTGAACTTACAAATCACATCCGCATTAATACCAAATGAGTTCATTAAGATTAACATTATTATGATGAGTATCAAAGGGATTAAAAGAGATTATGGCAAATAAGAGAGTCAGATAGGAATGAGATGTAATTACCTTCCTATCTGGTTTATCTATAGCTGCAGAGAAAGACCCAGCGTTCACTTCATAGTGGAGGAACCTAACTCATATTTTGATCTGGAGTGTAATTTCCAGCAGAGCTGATCTCAACAATCTGGCCTGAACGCGGCCCAGGCATGTGCAGGAGCACAAAGGAGCTCGTGGGAAGCACAAGAGAGGAGAAGGGAAGGGTGCATGTGGCGCTCCCACCAGAGCGTGGGACACGGGCGGCTCTTTGGGCCCCGGGGCACCAGCAACGTGGCCACCACTGCCAGGGCTGCTCTCCCTGCCCGAAACAGGGCCTGCTCCAACCCCAGCACTCACCCAGCCCAGCCACGTGCGGCCCGTGGAAGCCGCACCGAGTGTCTAAGAGTACATGGTCAGGGTCAACAGGAGAGCACATCCAGCTCACACATAGGCCTTGTATTAAAGCACATAGGCCTCATGTCAGGACTCCTCTGGGGAGAAGATCGTCCACTATCCCTATTTCTCCTACTTCTGTTCAAATCACACTGTAGTACAGCACACTGTTCAAAATACACTGTATTATACACTGACAACTGCCTTGAAACAATCTCTGACAGCCCTCACGATGACCAAAGCCTTCTCTGGTATCCTGCTTCTGAAGCTTTCAGCAGGTTTTACAAGTATTTGCTAAGTCTTCCACAACTATTCAAGGAAAATATTTTCACTGTAAAGATAGGAAAATTGAGGATTACAAGATGAAGGGATCGCACACAGTGAACTAAAAATACATTCTTTTACTTTTACCTCTTGCTTTTGTACTGCAACTCCAGAGCCAATTCTTTTGTGCATGCAGAGACCGGCTACAGAGCACCAAATTACTGCTTAAAATCACACAGCCTATAGAGAGGATAGTCTGCCAATGCACACATTAAACAACGCAGGCGGAAATGTTCCTCGGGATCTTGGTGGGAAAATTTACTGGGACTCTTCCAGGCAGGCCCTGCTTTGAGCAAACTGCCTTTCTGCAGCGGCTGACCACGCACGGCCGGCATTCCAGCGCAAACATCGCTTCCGAACTTTGGTTTGCTTGGCCTCTGGTTTGTTTGACAGGTTACATGTGCTTCTGAATATATCTTCTGATGCTCATTTTCGGAGTGCTGCTAACATTTCTCTTGGCTGCTTTTTTAAAAATGAGGTCCCTAAAGATATCATCCTTCAGTAAGAAAGTTCTCTTGCCAAGAGGCCCAGCTTCAAATACTTTGGAGCCGACTGCCAGAGGTGTTAGCCTCTGACCTGGGAGCAGTAAGCCCACAGGCATACCTGAACATTTGCTCCAAGGCAATTCAAGATGGACAGCTAGCACTGGAGGAACCCAAAACTAGCAGCTATATTGGGTTTTTTTTGTCCATAATGAATGTGCATTTCATAAGCACCTATCAAGCATGACCAGGGCTAGCTGGCTTCCCTCAGGGCCGTTATACCTCACCAGTTATGTGCTTTGTTGCTTGGGTAGGCACAGGAGATTTTCTCACACACACATAAGCAAACAGATATATATATATATGTATGCAACCTGCAATTGCACTACTCTGGAAAAAAGTCCTCAAAATTGTTCTTTCTGTGGTGCTGTATTAAAGTTGATTAAGTAGCAGAAGTAACTGTACCTTCAAGATGTCCATGGCATGTTGTGCAGGGTATTTCATGGGCATTTCAGTAAGAGGAATAGCAAAGACATATTTCTGCACAGGCAATGTACCTTTGGAAGGGCAGGGAAGAGGGACTTGCACCTTTACACCTTCTGCCTAACTTTGCCAATCATGAATCAGCAGCGTGGGGAAGATGTCACCTCACCAAAGTCATGGACTCAGGCTGGGGGCATCAGCGAGTCCAAAGTGATGAAAGCACCAAGATGCTTCTCTCTGTGACCTCTCCTGGCAGATAAGCCATGTACAGCTCGCACGACTCAAGCTAAACCCCGATCCCTGAGGCAGCACCACTTGGTGCTCAAAAACATCCAGGGCACGTTGTTCTGGGAACGTTGCAGACAATTCGGTAAGAGAAACAGCAAGGACGTATTTCTGTGGAGGCAAAGATGGAGCGTGACGAAGCGTGTCCTCCTCTGCCCAACATCTTGCCAGCAAGGCTAGACAACATCCTAGGACAACACTGACGCATGTCTCCCTCATAAAGCAACCGCTCAGACAGGGCCAAAGAGGAAGAGTGAAGATAAGTCCATCCCCGCATCCGAACTGCATAGCCAAAGGGAAGGAGCGAGTTGGCCTTCCTCTGATGGCTTGTGGAGCTGCACTTCCCAATGTTTCTAGGAGAAAGTATGAGTCAGAGTCCCTAGGGGAAGTCGTGCAGCCCAGCTCCCTGCGCAGCCCACAGGCCCTCACGAGCGCCATGGCCGCCACACAGCGCTGCGGCCGGGCCCAGCGCCATCAGCGGGGACCCTGCTGTGTGCCTGGGCACCTCACCAGGCAGCCTGGAAACCAGGACATCTACGGACACCTGGGAGCAGTGCGTGGAGACACAGCAGCTTGGCATGGTGGCTTTCCAGAGAGCTGACAGTGCAGAGGGAGGGAAGGGCCCAGCCAGAGGCTCTGCCCTGTTCAGACTCATGCCATGAGTTTTGTGATGAGTGCAGATCTCCACCACTTGGTGTTCTTCTCTCTCAGGCCCCAAAACAGGGCAGAAAACACCCCCAGTCCATCAAGGGTTTTTAAGGCTGACTTTATCTAGCCAAGGAAACCCTCGGTCTTCTGCCAATGCAGGGGACACCAACACCTTGCTTTACTCAGTGATATAAATTCCCTGAAGAGGGCACTTCGGAGACACATATTGCACGAGCAGGCAGCTCTTGACACAGAAACCTGACTCCGAGCTCCTCCGAGCAGGACAGGTATCCTGAGGACACGGGCCAGCACCTGGTACCTCGCACTTGTCCCACATCCAGGCACAAGCACCATAGGAGAGGGGACCCACCTACTCAGTGCCAGAGTGTGCGAAAGATACCTCCCTCCCAAACCTACAGGCTGTTAGTTATAAGGCAAAAAGGCTGCAGGGTGGGATTTGGAGGGACAGCAGGTGCTCTGTGTCGCACAGGAGCCCCACAAGCAGGTTCTCAAGGAGCACCAGCTCTGGAAAGCGGCAGCGTGGCAGCGAGGTGGTCTGCGCCGCTGCAGCGGGACCTCGGGAGCAGCGACAAAGCAGCCCGTGGAGCCAGCAACGAGCCCGGGGCGAGCTCAGGATAGCAGCGCTGCTGTTAGGGGTCAGCCCTGCAAATTGCCTCCTTTCATGAGTGCTTTTCACCAGCGTATCTCCCACGGCAGGACCGTCTACTCATTCTGCTAGGTGGAGGCTGAACTGCTCGGTCCGGGCGGCTTCACGTTTGCCGGCTACGCTCCGAGAACTACCCCTTCTCCTCTGCCTTTCTCTTTTCGCTCTGAGCTTTCTGTGAAAGAGACACCCGCTTTGAAGCCATTTAAAAAATATCAAAAACCCCGGTGGAAAATAATTTGCAGCTGTGATAATATCACATTTTTTAAAATACCATAATATAGTTTTACTTTTAATAATAAAAGATAAAAAAGGGGCGTCTGTGAATAATTAGAGAGTGCAGTCTGAAGCCAGTTACAGTCACTGCAATTGATAATAAACTTAAACCCCCTTGACAGCAGGTAAATGCTTTGCAACCCTGACCCCCTTCCTCTCACATTACTTAACAACCCTGCAGTTCCAGCATTACATCACCGCCGAAGCGATTGGTTCCTGCATTTTAACTCTCTCCCTGTCTCCTCCGATTAGGAGCGGCGCAATGATGGGGAAAAAAAAAAATAAAAAAAAACTTCTCTCAAGTTTGCTGCTCCTTGTTTGGGTTCGTTTTGGTTTCAAGAAACCGGGTTCTGCTCAAGCAGTTGCTAGAGAGACACAGCAGAAAACTAACTCTGCCGAAGTGGAGAGAAGAGTGGAAAGGGGGGCCAAAGGGGGCGGGGGAGAAGAGGAGGAGGAGGAGGAGGAGGAGGAGGAGGAGGAGGAGGAAGGCGGTGGGGTGAGAAGAAAAAAAAAGTATATAGAAATCAGAAAAGGAAAAGAAAATTAAAAACAAACCTCATGGACATCACTGAGCCTGAATTCCCTGCTGAGGTGCAGAACATGAGAGCCCTGGAATGAGTGTATGTAGAACTTGAGCCAAAGCTTAACTAGCCCGAGTGAGTCATATCCTTCCCATTTGATAGCAGGCCAAATGATGATGTAATGCCCTGGCCCGCTCCCTCGCTCGCGCGCGCTCCCCGCACTGCCTCCCTCCTCCCCTTTTTCTCCTTTTTAGCTCAGTGCTGGTGAAGTCACCATTTAAATCTGGCAGCGCTGAAGCAAAAACTTCAATGTAACCAAAACAGCCCCCGGCCAAGTTCCAGACGGACTGAGACGCGGTGGTGCAATTGCCATTGGAAACGGGAAAACAGAGAGAGAAACAGAGCCGCCTCCGAAGGGCCCGCGCAGCTGCCGGCGGCGGCACCGCGAGCGGGCGCCCGGCAAGCAGCCTGGCACCATGGATCCCGCGACCCCACATCCCACTGGGAGCCTCAGGAAGGGCCTGCCATTGGGAAGGGGGCACGTGGAGCAGGAGGGAGGCGAGAAGAGTGGGAGAAAATTTGGAGCGGATGCAGCGTGTGCGCTCGGCTCGGGGGACATCGCTGCTCTCACGGGCTGTGGTGCTGGAGCGTGGCTTCCCTCCCCTTGCTGTGGAGAATGGGCATCCGCATGGCCCAAAATCAGCCTTTCCAGAGGGTTTCTGCAGGGCTGCTGCCTGACGTGCCCTCAAGCTACAGGTGCAGGGCCCTTCCTTCTGCCCCGCTCACAAAGCCCCCGGCCGCTCGGCACTCTGTGCTGGGGAACCTGTGCGCGGCCGTGCCGCCACCTGGGCTAAACGCACGTCTGCTACGCGGCTTATTCACAGGTCTGATATTCAGCACTAGTTAAGGACAGGGAGAGTTCTTAAATGGAACTAGTAGCAACTGTTCAAAATAAAGGCAGCTTTTCAAGTGCCCAAGTATGAGCTACTGGGGGGTGAGCTGCTCTGTGTCGTCCTCCCGCACAATTTATTTTCACTGTTCATCCCTCACAACGAGCTGTGATCAACACGGCACCAAACGGTTTCTCCATGAGAGAATGCAAAGCCTCAGTGCAGTAATAATGACGTGGGTACCAGCCCTCACCAAGGCAAAGCTTCGCTGCCAAACTGCCGAAAGGTGGGCGCTGCTGGCACCTGAAATAACTGGAGAGCTATTTAAAAGGCAAAAGGCTATTTAAAAGACCCGATTCGTTACGGATCAAGAATTTCAGCATGTCCCACAAAGTTGGCTCACCCAGTGCCTCAGACTGAAATGCAGCTTTAAAACAGAACACACTTAACACCCAAAATACAGAAAAAATGCAATATGTAAACGAAAACCCCATCAGTGTTTCCTTTCTTCATTATAATGATGTGATTTTACAGAAAAGAAATGTCTATTGCCTAGCAGCATCTCAGCAATACATTTCTTTTGGGTGATTCATTAATTGATCACAGCAGCCATTTAATGCTCCTTATGTAGCAAAGCAACAGAAATCATTATAAAGTAGCAAAGTTTCCCCAAGATGCTACCACGGCTATAAATTATTTTTAAGATATATTTCCACGGATCAACGCAGCTATCTTCAGCCGTGGTTCAGTCCTCAACTTGAGTGGCTTCAGTCATGAATTCAAATATTTTGTATTTAAGGCATCCATGATTTTGGTGACAGAACCAGGAGGAGAAATAAAACGAAAGGTTTATTCTATTCAATCAGAAAAAAAAAAACAAAAAGCAAAAAAAAAAAACAAAAAAGAGCAGTTCTCGGGCTGCTGACCTGCCGGGTGACATCCTCAATTGATATTGATGCTGCAGCCATCCAGAGTGACACCTTTATCAAGCGAGGCAGCTCTGAATTAGAGGTGATCGGCCATAATTATTACTGGCGCCACTGAAGCCTCTGGCTTGACAGCATCAGATGTGGCTGTTGTAAAGTTTGGTCCATTGTGTCAATGGCCTGTATAACTCATTTATGTCTGAATTACCAGCTATTGATTTTTTGTCTTCTGTAATGTAATAAAATAAAAGTTAGATCATTCCTAAAGCTTTCTTTTAATTCCAGGCTTTGCTGATAGTTCTATTTTAAGCTCAACCCCCTTCTCCCTCTCCATTTAAAAAATGTGACTTACTACCCTTTTTCTGTGCATGTCTAAGAGGTCATCTTCATTCTCCTCTTCCTTCTATTTTGTCCTTACATTTGCAGGGCTGGATTACCTCGCTTCTGCTACATCTTTGTCTGCTACCCGATTGCACTACCAGCATTGCTAAACTTTGGGACCATCCCCAGCTCAGAGCAGCCTCAAACTGATAGGAAATGTGGCCATAAATTGGATGGTCAGGAGCACCTTTGTGGGGAAAGAAGCTGCCACCAAAGGAAGTTTGGGGCATGGAAGTTACTGTGGTTTTCTGGCGAATGAGAAGGAGCCCCAGTGGCACCAACCTGCTGTATTCGGAGCAGAAGGCAGCCAGAAAGGTGGCATGGCTGCTGCAGGGCCGCTCACCGTCCTCCCGAGGCCTGCGGGGCTTGTGGCAAACGCTCCCCTTCCTGGCACTGGGAAACGCAGACGTTAGCGGCCAAATAAAGCGCTGTTTACCAGAATGGAGGGCAGCCCTGCTCTCCATTCTGCCAGCATCTCAGGCAAAATATTACAGAGGCGGCTGCGCTTGCATGGCAAACCGCCCGCTCAATTGTCATTACGTACACAGGCAGAAAAACTAAAGTGCCCTGCAAACAGCCTCTGTCCCAAATAATGTATTTTCAGGAATCAGAGCGTTTTCTGAAAAGACCAGGGAAGATGAAAGCAGCCCAAGCTGTCGATCATTTTTAAACGACGCGTTCACACTGCAGCCCCATTTCAAGAAGCAAACGCTTTGAAGCAGAGCTCCTGCTCCAAAGGGCTTCGAAACAAGACAAACCCCTCATTTGTGCTTGCTGGTAGGGATACAAAAGGTTCTTTCCAGGCAGGTATTTCTGAAGCCTATTGATTTTGTCTTCCCCCTAGCAGGAAACACTGTTTTCCCTTTTTCCTTCCTGTGACAGCTCAGCTCATGATAAAGAATGTCCTGTACCCAAAGGAAACTCCACTTGCGTGCAAGAGCTCCCCCTTTATCTGTTGACTCCTCTGTCTCCTCTCTCCCCCCCGCCGCCCGCTCCGCATCCCCCACCCCTACATTTCCATGCTCGGCCGCGCGCAAGAATGGGGCTGTTGTGAGGAGAGCCGCGGGATGTTGGAATCCCAATGGGAGGCTTGTGGAAAGCACAGCCCTGACTCCCGCCTGGCTGCGGAGCTCGGGAATGCTACCGCCGCCCTCCCTGCCGCGCCGCATCCGTGGGGAGAGGGTGGTGGGCCGCACCGCAGATGTTCCCGGGAATGAGCGCGCGGCAAGAAAAACCCCCCACACACGCAGGGAAGTTTCCAGGCGGGATGACCAGCAGGCTCGGAATTGGGAGAGCCCCGGGTTCAGCGTGCGCTGGGACTTGCTCCAAGGCCCTGTGCAACAGGGAATGGGGGGACTATGGATAAGGCTGCAGGCAGCCGGATCATGAGTCCTGCGTGCAGTGGAGGCGAGTGCATCACACACGCTCCTCGGGCCCGATCCTGTGCCTGTTAGATCACGGGCCCAAGACGTGGCCTAAGAACCAGTCTGAGGATGAAAGGACTATGGCCTGATTAATTTTTCTCCATTACTTGACTCTTGAAGAGTCTTGATTAAGAAAATATTCGGTAATAATGGTCCCGCACTCAGGAAAGGCTCATTTTCATTCAGACATTATTTTTCATTTTTAACCCAAGAGCCTTACGGTCCCTGCGGAATGAAAGAGGCCAGATAATTTCAGGGTTAAATAAGCTTTAATGACTATCACATGTATGGAACCTTAAACCTGGTATTAAAAATTATTTTTTTAAAGTGGCATCTCTTCCTTTTTTAATTTAAAATAACCATCCAGGTGGTTTCCTAAGGATTTCTTTGTAAATTGCTTCCAGTGAACCCTCTCAGTTACAGAGCACTGCAAGCGCATGGGCTCAGTTCAACCTGGGTGTCCCGCGTTTCCGCAGTGGGACTCTCCGCACAAGTGGCTGCAAGGGAGAGCGAGCTCTGAGCCCGGCATTAGCAGGGACATAAACACGTCCAGATCCACCACGTCCAGGAGATATCAAGCAAGCTTGGGTTAAGAGTGGATTTTTACAATATGCTATTGGGATAAGGGGATGTGCGTTCTTCAGGCACTTCCAAAAATGCCATTCTCTTTAAGGACACCCATAGTGCTGAACTGCAGGAGCAGCAGAGCAGGTTTTCTGAGAGCTCTCCAAGCTGTGCAATAGAATAGCTAGAAATGTTCTCTGTAAGAGCTGCCCCAGATTGCTGTGCATCAGCACTGTGAGAGACTAAACCAAGTCCACATGACTCCTCTAGCAAAGATCCATCACTCGTATACTGCTAAGTTGGAAACACATTATTGAAAATAGTAAAGGGAGAGCGACCTGAAATGCTCGGGCTCAGCAGCTCTCGAGACAGCAGCTCTGTGACAGCCCACGCAGATGTGTAAAGGCCATGGGCAGCACTGAGGCTTCTCCTCAACATCTCACCGTGAATCTTAACCCAAACCCTCCAGAACAATCTCAAGGTAGGAAGCTCTTCTCCGATGACACTTCTAAGCGGGTTAGTGGCGCACGGGATCACGTTTTCTTGTGTGCTGGTGACACTCAACCTCTAGGAAAGGGAATGAAACACTGTCTACCTAATATACATGCACCAAATAGCCTTGGGCCAGCTATGAGCGGCTGACCTGGAAGTGAAGAGCACTGTATCCAATTACATATCACTGAGTCATCCAGCCCGAGTAGCCAGCTATTTTTATTACGGTTGTAAACCACAAATACCTAAAACAACTAATGCAGGAATTTATGCAAAATAATAAATAATGCTTTACATTTCTATAGACCCTTTCACCCTGCAAGAGCCCACAGCTTCTCAGAGCCCGGCCATAAACCGTAACGTGATGCCCTCGCCCTCGCCATGGCAGGTGGCAGCCTGCCAGCAACCTGCGCCGCACGCCAGGCGCAGGGATGTTGACTAAGGACAAAAGTAAACAGCTGCAATTGTTTTAAAAATGCCATGTAATATTTAAGGTCCAGGCATAGTAAACAGGAGATTCCGCTCTTCCCAGGGCAATTCCACCCACTCCAATGCGCTTTTAGCATGTGCCTTGTGGAGAGTGGGAAACACTCTTACTTTTATTCTTGCTTGCAGGAGCTTTGGCAGCCACTCCTGGATCCTAAATATTTTGACCCCCACATCCCAGATACCATAATCTTTAGCCTGAAACTCTGTGGGCTTTATCTTGGACCTGCTTTAAAACTTGAATCACTTATATCTCAGTTCTTGCAGGAAATAGGATCTGGTTTTGGTGTTCTTCCCCTATCGTGCTTCTAAAACAAACATGAAAAGTAACTTGAAATAGGGAAAACTAGATTAAAAGAGCAGCTTTTTTCCATGCTGAAAAGAAATTTGCATTGTGGAGCAGAATATTTGGAACACTGAGCAATTGTTTAGATTAGCTTTGAAATTAATTTTTTTCTTCTTTTGAGCTGTCTTCACTCATTTTCTTTAACTCTCATCTACATTTTTCAGCATGGTAAAAATAATCAATATTACACAAAAGCTTTAAAAATATTAGGCAAAACCCTGGGACTGCAATCCAGTTAAAAAATGATAATTTGAAGATTTAATTTTAAATATATGCTTTCTTTCTTTATAAGAATTCAGCCAGTAGCTCGATATTTCCTCCATGAAAAAAAAAAAAAGGAGATGTTTGCTGGATTCTGGTTGGGCAAATTGACCTAAGTTTTTAAGCTCCATGAATAACAGGTAGCTGGGTAATTGTGCTGCTCCTGCCTCGTCTCAGGCACTCGGTTTACACCACTCGGGTCACTATCAGGGTGATTAGAATTCATTCCCCAATTGTTAACATTTGCAACTCAACTCCATCCAAAGCTTGGAATTTAATTTACATCAAGCGTCTTGACACCTAAACTACAGCCTCTTTGACACAGGTTCGAGCTTTTTAAGAAACAAAGCCTGCAACAAGCAGACTGAGATGCAGCCACGACCGAGAGCCAGCCAGCAATGCCCTAATCTGCAGTGACTTGCATTGAAATCAGAGCTTTCCAATATAACAACCCAGTTGTAAGAATTAAAACTTTATTGCTGATGACATAAAGCTATTAGATGATTAGACATTTTATTTCAAAATGGGAAAAAACTATTGTCTTTTTCTTTTTATTTTTCTTTTGGTAAGGGGAGTTAAGCAGGAAATCCTAGTTCAGTTTCCTTCATAGCAAAATGTCCAGGCACAGGCTCACAGCATTATCTGAGAGATCCTTTCTGAAACAAAAGTGAGCTCCATGTGCACTCATTTATGTTTTCATAATTTATGTAGTAAATCTAGTCCTCCGGTGCTTTCCTTTTCAGAAAGAATGACTATCTTTTATCTACACACATTAAAACCAAACAGATCTCTGCACACACTCACACAAACCTTTCAGGACTCTGAAAGGACCACGTCTGCATTTTCCTGACATCAGAGTTAACCACAGCTCTGCCCTGATGATAAACGAGACTATTTCTAACTTCACTTCCACATTCTGTGCTGCAAGGTGCTGCTTCACTTTAACACTAGACTTGGTGAACCAAAATGCACAACTTTTGTAGTCTCGTACCAGAACACGAAGTAAAAAGTAGCTACAAATCTTACACATGTACCAGAATTCACAGCAAGCAAGTGCCTAGTCCCTACAGACTGTGCTAACAAGATTTATGGATGGGAATATTTGATACTCGTCTAAGGGGCTGTGTTCTCCACAATTGCTCCTGACACTGTGCGAAATCAAAGGGTTGTGTCTGAGCCCTAAGTGTGCCAATAGCCCACGTCAACAAGACACTTCTGTGGAGCCTCGACTGGAAAATTACGCACTGGCTCAATGGCATTCCTGGTGACTTTTCACATAAGGGTAGAAGATTAATCTTTTGTTGAAGAATGAACCACAGTCAGTTCAATTTTAAAAACCCCAACAAACTCTATTTTGTTCAATGAGAGAGAGAGAAAAAAAAAGATTTATTATGGAAACAGGATAAACAAATTAAAACAATGATGACTCATCTGACAGCCTGCAGAGTTCATTTAAAACACAAGATTCCCTTTGACATGAATGGACACTTCTTTGAATATGACTAAGTTTTACAGAAGAGAAGAAGCACCTAGAATAGTTTCCCACCTTCACTGGGACATATCCCTTATGATTTTAATCCTCCAAAGCTGTTACTGATTCTCTCCTTTTGTCTCCCCAAGCTTTTCCCTTTATTTACTCCTTCCAGTTCACCTGGATTTCATTTCTATGAGTTTATTTTTTTTCTACTTTCATTGTCCCTCGTGTTCATGCTTTTGAGTGTTAATTATCCAGTTTGGAGATGCCAATCTGAGCTGAGCTTGAAACCACTTCGGGGCTTATATATTCTTGTAATTGCTTCATAACTGGAATATATGGCTCATCACCTCGTATGCCAATAGTTGCAACATCATTTTCTCTGGTCTTTACCACGGCAATTTTTTCTCTTTCATATCCGTCCAGATTGCTGCTGCAAAGACCTTTTTCCCACCCCTTTGCTCTGAATACGCCAACTCTGTGTGTCCCTTGTTGGCTCTCTCTTTCCCAGTGAAAATTCGCTTTTTTTCATTCCCAAAACCCTTGGTCACCAACCCACTCTCCATCTCCCTGCCACGTTGTCATCAGCAACAAAAACCAGCTCCAGACCGGCGTCCTGGTCAAGCCTGATGCTTTCTGTTCCCTCTGGGCAACCCTCTTCATGACTTGCTCGTGTTGAGATTGCTCGCGTTGTGGAACAGAATCGTGCCACTGCTCCATGACCACGGGCACCCACCACGAGCCTTCCTCCAACATAGCTGTTACTCCATAACGAGCTCCCAGCTTCCTTTTCTAGAAACTTTTATTAGTCCCCCTAGGCATAGCCTTGCATTTTTTTAATATTGAATTTCATTCCTTTGCTGTTACTTCAGTACTCAAAGCTCATCCAGTCTTTTTTTCTGTATGATGTCCAGGTCCTCTCCTTTACTGTCGTCTCCAAGCCCTGCGTCACAAGCAGTACTTGTTCTGCTGGGGTTGCAGGCATTAATGAAAGCCCTGAGCAAAACCAGGACTGCATGGTGCTTTACCTACCTCCACAGGCAGCCTCCCCCAGCCCAACACCTTCCTTTTCCACACCATCCTGGCTCTTCCCACTTCAGAGGCCTCACTTTTTTTAACCATGCTGAATGAAACCCATCTGCCCTGCTCCGAGAAGAGAGTCCCCTCCATCAGCTGTAGTTCCCAAGCAGTAACAATGCAGGACAAAGTCTGTGAACACCTTGGTTAAACATGCCAGCTTTGCCCAAAATTTCTCTCAGTTGGGATAAGCACTTTCTGAAAGTTTTTGAGAAACATCTTACTTACAATGTAAGTAATATTAACATTATGGAATTAGGTCATATTTTAGATGTCTGCTAAGTATCACCCCTTTAACAGAGGAATTCTGCATATGTCGTGAAGAACTGAGAAGGCCTCTGTGGCCCTGCATGCCATCCCACTCTAATTACACTCGTTATTAGCAAGCATCATTATGTGGAGCTTCTGGTGTTCCTAAAAGAGATTTCAGGAATGCCACAGCAAAAAAATGGAGGGGTTTGTTTACTTGATTGATGCCGCAATCTATGATTACAAATCTGTCTACTGTTGCTTTCACAGGAAATTATTTCAATAACTTCACTCTGGGTGTTGCTTAACATCCAGCACCAACTCCACTCTAAGCTCATACACATGATTTATCTGGTGGCCAGCATGCGTGGGAGGAAAGATCGAGGAGTCTGACAAAACTCTTCACTCCCTGTAACTTTTAGGCCATCACATGCTGAAATCTAGACTGTTACACTCAAAAAGCCTGTTTGTAAATCCTCAGCCAATGCAAACTATTAATATTGAGCTAAGTGAGTGCAAAATGAAAGTGATTAGACACATCCTTTTTTTTTTATTTTTTCTTTTTGGAGTTTACACGCACATGTTTTACTAGCTCTAAATGTTAAACCAGCCGATTACATCATACCAACACAGTAAAAAATGACTCCAAGGTAACCTAGGAAACTGTTTTTGCTAAATAACAACTGAGGCCACTTAATCTGAATTCGCCCAAGCTGCGAGTTCAGCCTAATCTCACTGCACAGAAATCTCATGCCGTAATCCCCCGGTGGCTGCCGGGCCGGGCTGGGACGGAGGCGCTCGCGGCCGATGCCAGGCGCAGCCCTGGCGGCACCGCGCCGAGGCCTTCGCCCACGAGGGGCCTTGTCCGGCCTGGTCGCTGCTCTTGGCGGCCTGCCAGCAGCCCCGAGTTTGGCAGGCTTCGGAAGACAACCTGCAGCCCAGTTCCCTGATAATCATCATCATTATGATTACTCGTTTGCTTAATATGTTCGAACTTTTTGGGACTTGGCTTTGCTTTGGTGTTCAGCGTCAGCTATTCGCTATCTCTGGCCTATTCAGATATAACGAAAGGCCCTGGCAGCCATCACAGTAGTCATCCAACTGGCTCCGCATTCCCAGTGCTGGCTGTAGGATTTATATCCCTCTGTATTGTGGAGTTTGATTCATGAAATCACTCTTCAGTTACATCTGATTCCTTAGCTGGTCAGCATTGCCACAGTGCTCAATCAAAAAACAAAGATACTAAATACTTGCAGTCACTGTTAGAAGAAACAGAAGCTGCAGGTGCCCAAAAGCAGCATTAGGAATTTAGTCAAATAGGAATCAGTCAGGTCAACGTAAAGGAGGAGCAGAATATAGAATCATAGAATCATTATGGTTAGAAAAGATCCTTAAGATCATCAGGTCCAAACACAAACCCATCACCACCATGTCTATTAAACCATGCCTACTAAGCCATACTAAGTTATAGTCTAGGATGTGACTGCTGTGCTTTCACCCACCTAGTTGCCAGGCTTAGGATACACATATGTAGGTGCGTGTATCTCAGAAACACACACCTAAATACCAAGCCATTAACATATGGGAAAATGCCAATCTATAGTCTAAATGTCGCTCCATAAATAGAAAAAACAAAGCTGACTTAAAAGTATTGGTGGATGAATGACATGACAACTTTTGTTTACTGTTGCATATTTATTTTCCATCTACTCCTCTTTTTTAGTCATTTTTAAAACTTCCCAAAATGTTCCCTTTTTAGGCTGAAATACTGCAAGCCTGCTCTCTGCCAGATAATGAATATTTTAAAAAATATTTCCTTAAACCATTTTCTGTCTTTTATAAGGCCACTCAAAACTGCAAAGTGTTCAACAGTCAGAAAGCCTGGGAACGGAAAGTTGAACTCTGCCACAAAAACAGTCCACTATAAAAATGCTTTAGAGGGTATTGATAAGAAATGCATTTCATTTGGTGAAGCTTTTCAAAGTTTTGTTCCATTTAGACCCATTATGCTTTCCACAACTTTTCCTGCTAAGCTTATAAATCATGCACCTAAGCAAAACAAGAGTCTATATTCATTTCAGCTAACCTGGCTCCCATAAAAAATTTACAGGGACAAAGGAAAAGGTCTGTAAAGTGCAGACTGGAGGTGAATGTAGAAAGGCGCATGGAGCAGGACAGTGTGGCGTACCAGCTGGAGCACAGCTCAGCTAATTCACAAGAAATGTTTTCATATAATAGCTTTCTGTTCTGTCTTCTTCACACATATATTTGATCTAATCTGTTGGCTCTCCTAGCCTACAATACCAATTTTATTCTTCCTGTTCTCACTCAGTCAGCCCACTCCAGGCTACATCTGTGACCTCCGTGGTCCTTCTGTTCCCTTCCACCCCATCTCTTTCCTTCCAATAAAAATACCAGCCCCTTGAAGTCTCATTCTTCTTTTTCCTCGTGAAAAGGTCCCAGCTGAGTTCACGAAGCCACCACTCCTCTTTCTTCAAATCCCACCCAACTCACATCCTTCATATTGCTGGTCTCCATGGAGCCAATAAGCAGCAAAACCAGCACAAGCGACCATCTGAGTTATCTTCTCTTCCTAAATACATTTCCATATGCTTTCTTTCCTCCATACGAATCTACTCTTGCTCAGTACTTTTGCAAACAAAAGTATCTTGCTGGGAAATAACCAGGCCCACGATATCTTTATCTTTACAAATTGCTTGAAGAAACATGGTTTTAGCATGTACCAAGTAAGGTGGAAAATGGACAGGAGGGTCAAAAGGAATATACACAGAATTAAAAAAAAATCCTCTTTTTAGTCAAAATAGCCATACTGCAGGTGAAACATAATAAATCATATCTCTTACAGTCCAAACTGTTGCTACAAATGTTTTTCAAACATTTACCACAAGGTGCCAGCAGTTCTTTAATGCTTTTTTTTATTTTCAATTCCTGCTGTACACATTCAAAGCACTAGTGTGATGAGGCAAAGACTTGAGACAGCAGAAACATGGGTGGTATTAGTGCCAGGACTGGAGACAGTTCACAGAGAACAGGATGTCAGTCACATATCAGTACCAAAAAAAAAACAAAAACAGTTGAGTCTGTGGATCTATTTATTTGTATAGTTTTATAAAGCAAGTCAATTTGTGGTGGTTTGAGGTGTTTTTTTTTAATTGAAACCCAGACTTCTATGCTAGTCCATCCTGTATCGAGGATACTCTGCTATTACTGTCCATTTTCCCCACAAAAACTAGAGAGAGGGGGTAAATCTCTACACATACTGTAGTTGCAACTCCCCTCTTCAGTGGAGAACCCCCACACGTGTCAGGGGATTTGCACAGCTCTACTGTAAGGGAGCAGCTATCAAGGGTCTGGTCTGGAAGGAATGAGCCAACGAGGTGGTTATGCAAAGCAAGCTCTCATTTGTAAATCCACTCATGATATCTGTTAGACTTTATTGCAGGCAAGCAGAATTGCATTTTCATCAGTTTTAGCTGAATAGTGCTGATCCTAGGACTCACTACTAGTAGATTTAAACAACCATGTTGGTGAAGATTTACTGGCATTTATGTATGAGAAACAGACTCTCAACAGTGAAATCAGAATAATTCAGGCCTAAAACACCAGGACTTAAAAGAGGCTGCCTTCCCAATTCCCTTCTGTTTTATTACATTTTCAATCGTATAGCTATAACATGAAGGGTTATTATAAAAATGACCTGAAACTATCCATACATGTTACATGCACTCCATTAAGCCTTAGTATTTTATACATATGCAGCTCTTTCGACTCAGCACGGGTCACCAAGCAATTTACAAACAATATCTGCAGAGCTAACTCGAGCCGTTTAATGCAATATGGTCTCCCTTCATAGAGATACATGACTAAACATCCCCAATGAGTAATGTGGCTGCCAGCCATGACAGCCTCAGGCTGTGATCTGCTCTGCTCTCATAGGCGAAGCAGGGCTGGGCTTGGCACAGCGCGTCTGGGAGCCCTCCAAGGAAATCCCAGGGTGCTTCAGGAAGCGGTGCCGGTGATTCAGGAGGTGGCAACCTTCCCCGGAGCCATTCCCTGACCAAGGAGCTGCAAGGGGGACGCTGCTCCGGGCAGCACCACCACCCAGGAGACCCTGGATCATTTGCCATCCTGCCGTGATTGATTAGTAACGCTATGGATTTTGCAATTCAACAATAAATAAATAAAAAGCAAACCGTTAATACCAAGCAGCCATCCCTGTGCAGAGCTCCTTCCATTTGGGCTTTAAAAGCAGTTATTTCTAGTTTTTCGGTTCCGAATGTCTTGTTTCAAATGAGAACCATGTGCAGCTGCTGCTAGGTTGCTCCTTAGTCCTCACCAATATCAAGGGAAATTTTCTTGTGGTTTTTTTTTTAACTCTTCCCTCCACATTTTTAAATAGGAAGTGTGCTTAATAGGTTCTTCAGGTGTGTGAATGCCTTCTTTTGCCTTAGCATCAGTAGGCCTCACCTGAAGTACCACGTCTGGTTTTTGGCAATATGCTCCTTAATAATGAAGGGCCAGTCAGACTAGAGCCCCTAGATAGCACGAGAAGCACTGAAAGGTCTGGAAAAGATCAGGGAGGGCAGACTGGGTGGGTTGCTTAGTTTACAGAAGACAGAGGGAAATATAATGCTTACAAATATGCTAGATGGAGAGTAGGAAATACCAAAGATGTAGGAAGGAAATAATAGGTTTCTTCTCATCCTTCTTGAATGGTGAAAAAAGAAAAAGAGGAAAAAGAAAGGATACTTAAACTTGCATCAAGGAAGATTCAAGTTGGACTTTAAGGAAAATCTTGCATAAAAATTAGTGCAGTGAATCTCTGAAACAAAGTGCCTCTGCATGCCTGGAGATTTTCAAGCACACGTTTTGAGATATTTTTGTCAGAAATGATGTAGAAACTATTTAATCCTCGTTTGGGCAAAAGGTTGGATAAATACCTGAAATCTCCTCCACCTATGTAGTTCAAATGATATCTGGCATTACAGATTTCTTCCTATATGACAGGAAAATAATAACAATGCACACAAACAAAAAGCCTGATATCTTTTTAAAATGTGATTTTATGGGAATATCACACAGAATTAGTTTTTAAAAAGATTTTATGCAAAATGAATTCTGTGGTCTGGCCCACTGATTTTTGCAGTGGCCATCAAGACAGAGCCACAACTAAGATTTCCTTGCTTGAGTCACAGGGAGAAACAGAGTCAAGATCTTCACATCCGAGTCAACAAGCAATGCATGGAGAATTTACCTAAGATTTAGAGAAATGTTGGATCATTTTTTTTTTTACTTAAAGAGAGGAGGAAAATAGGGAGGAGAGTGGGAAGAAAAGAGAGGAGAGAAGGTGGAAGGAAAAAAAAGGATGACATGCCCTGATTCATAGGCATGACCTCAACAGACATACCAGTTTTTCCAAGAGGCTTCCCCATCAACTGCACCTGCTTAGCTGCTAAATTCTAGGCAGTTTGAGACTCTCCATGAAGTAAAAGCTACAGAGCGGATATTAGAGGATAACTCTTTCAGTTCATGGGGCCATCCGTGGTTGTCTGATTGCTCCCCATGCTTAGAGGAGAAAGACAATGGGAGTAAACATCAAAATATTCCCAATCCTTTAAAAAATTCATTTTCTACTTCAGGAGAACAACACAGCCTCCCATTTTTTGCTTGGTGACCTGTGCCAAAACAGGAAAGTTTGTTAATTAGGTATCTTAGAAACTTTAACTTGTATCTTTTCTGTGATTTAGGAGAGCAGTTCAAAACGTAGATAAAATAGCTCAAATCTTCTAATTGCTCTTGACATTTTGCAGTCAAACAATCAGATTTGTTAGGGAAATATCACAGGAGAAGGAATAGTTTATTCTTCAAGGGATGGCTCTTAGCTGAGATTTACAGTTCAGGCAGATTACAAGCTTTACTTTCTTCACAAAAAGAAACCAAGAATGAAGCCCTTCTAACCCAACTATTCAAACAATTCAAGAGCCTAAAGAAAGAAACCTCTCTCCTCTTTTTGGCTAGACAGATTTGATACCTTAATGACTGTAGCATGCTAACAGCTGTGGGAAAACTGACATTAAAAAAATAACCAGCCCAGAAACATGGCCTGTGTACAACATCTTTGAGCTCTTATGTTTTATTAGCAATTTGGATTCATTACTGTTTTAAGGAGGAAGGGAGGCAGGGAGATGTTCCTGCGAGCTGTTTCTCTAAATGTATTAAGCAGAGATTTCCAGGCACGATTTAACGTAACACAACCCAAACCTCAAAACTGGATAATGGGTGAGATGTCACCATTTATCCCTTCATTGAAATTCATTCCCCAGCACAACAGGTCACAGCAGGTATTTGAGGGATCTTCCTTATGAAAATGAGATAACCTCCTTTCATCCCCAAGCCTTCTCTGATCTTGCTCTTTTCTTCCCCCCCTTGCAGCCTGGAGCTCGGCTGCAGCTCACAGCTACCACACTGTCACCTTTCTTTTGAATTACGGCGCTCGGAAAGAGCACTGTAGTATTTAATAGCCTGAGATCACAGACTCTCCTGACACGATACTCAGCCAGGTTCTGCCTCTCTTTCAGTGTGCTCATTATTTGTACATGGGCTACGACATCTGAGGAGAATATGTTATCACTAAAGTTCTCTTTTCTTCTGGTGTTTGCTCTTCCGCTGTGTTTATCTCTCTTACCTGACAGCTTCTCGACTGGGCTGTCAATTTAGTCTGAAAAGAAGCATTAGCACAGATTGGGAGGTCCTCTTCACTAATCTTGTAGGAACCTTAAGGTGTCCTTTAGCACTTAAACACTGAAGACTGGAGATGACATGTCCTGAAGCTCAACACCCACCTCCTGATTATCCCATGAGAAATCCCTTAAAGTCTGCATTCAGGCTTCTGCTCTGTCAACCGCTCAGACCCCAGCATGGAGAAATGCATATGATGAATGCTCAGAAATACTACATGGGGAGACACAGATAAAATGATTTTTAGGGGAAAGTTTTCAAGACTAGTTCCGCTTCGTGACAGGCATAATAAAGCTGTCCTTTTGAGAGGAATATAAATAAGGTGGCCAACATAAGCTGAAGCACAAAATATACTTCTTTTGCCCTTACAAACTCTTAGATCCCAATCTGGTTATGTTCAAAAGGGTTTGTCATTTTGTTTCTAATATCTAGCTTCCTTTCCAAGGTCCCTCCCTCACTAGGATAGAGCTGAACCACACAGTGAGATTTTATTATTGGAATATGTTATGAGTTCATGCTTTCCCAAGCAGGAAGGCCAGCAATTTACTCTTTTAAGTAAGCCATACAGCTGTCTAATGCAGAAAATTCCTCCCCTTTTAATAGAGATTTACATCCTTACCATGGGTATTATATCCTGCTGTGCTGGGGAAGTCTTTATGGGCAGTCCCAATTCTGGATCTGGCAATGCTAGGGATGCCCTACATGGGACAACATTGACCTTTTGTGTACGTGCTCCCACTCCCTCAGTTGAATGTATTTTCCTAAAAAAAGAAACATTTGCTCTTCTGACTTCAAGAACTGTCCCTAAATTAAGCAGAGGAGATAAGATCTGACATATGGACTATTATTTTAAATCTTCCACCTTGGCTTCCAATTAGCAGGAAAGAGTGCTTCCCAACAGCCTCCTCCAGGAGCCTCCACCACACACCTGACCAGCATCTGCTCCAGGATGCTGCAGAGCAAAGAAACAGATGATTTTAATCTGGCATCAACCTCACAGCCCCTCAGAAGAAGGCTATCAGCCCAGCACCCTGGCACTGCCAATTGTGTTTGCCCTCCTTTGAAACGAAGGGCATTTCTGCTTCATTAATAGCTAGAGAGACCTTAAGCATCATGCTCAAATTGCCCTAATCTCACTGTGCTCTCACCTTTTAAAATCACTGTTAGTGGCTGGCCCCTGGCAACACAACAGGGTTTTAACTCAAACTTCCATGTAATAAATAGCTCGAATTTCCTTTAAAGGAGCACACGCACACAACAGTCGATGGGCGCACAGAAGTTTTATGCATCTAGCAGTTTTTACATATTCCACTGTTATTCATTTAAGGCCGACCAAGTGGTCCTCAGGGGATGGCAGGCACAAGCATAACATTATAAGTGTTAATAGGAAACGGATCTGAACAAAGAACCGCATTTCCCCATTATATTGTGTTTCTGCTTTAGTACATCATGTTAGCTTCCTTCGCAGCTGGCTGCTTTGCTTGTTGTGTCAGGAGCAACTATCGTTTGCTTGTAACTTTCCTTTTTTTTCAGTCTGTTCTGTTTGCGTGTGGGATTCTTGTGTCATTTTTAATAGAAAAGATTTATCTCCCAACATGCTTTGGAAATTTTGTCGCATAAAATGGGTGAAAATTCAAAAATGATAACAGGGAAACGTGCCCTGTGCTGCTGGACAAGGCACTGCCTGCTTTCTGCACAGGCAAATGGGTTTCCACAGGGAAAAAGGGCTGAAAGCTGCACATGACTGACAAATTCAGGACTATGTGTCAAATTCATGACTTTGACACATGATGTCTCAAAGGAAAAAAAAACCCTTTTCTTGTACTTGTTCATTTTTGAAGAAATAGGGGCCACCCCTTCCCACTGCAGTCTTCCCTGGGTGACGTTAGCAGCACCTAGAGCAGTGACGTGACCGCAGTTTCTTTCTCCCAAACTCACACCATGTTCCCATGTAACTCAGGAGAGAGAAGGTAGTCCTCATTCCCAAAGATCCTGTAATTAAAAAACAGTTGTACCACCATCCTCTCATAGGCCTTCAGTGGACTATCTGGATTCCAGTATTTAAGACACTATTATAGAGGGGCTTCAGAGATAGATTAATTCCAGCCTCCAGAAAAGTTCCACCCACGAGGAAAAGTCCCGAGCTCTTCAAAGCAGCTTTCACTCTCTTGGGCCCAAGATGTCTTCGTTCCCCTAGGTCCCTTGCCTTAAAAGAACTATTTCCTAAGGGAGGCATAACTCCTTTCAGGATGACAGCTTGCACAATCACTTTAGGGAACAGTTTCCCTTTTAAGGGAAGAGCTTGGCCCCTCCTTTACCCCCAGAATATGCACATCTCATCCCGTCCCCCAGCAACACTTCTCATCCCGAGCGCTTCCCATTCCTCCAACATGCTCCAGAGGGAAATCCCAGCCGTGTCGATCAGCCGCCCGCATGCACGGACTAAGCAGAAACATTTGTGGTG
Organism: Nothura maculosa; assembly: GCA_032353885.1. NCBI lineage: Eukaryota > Metazoa > Chordata > Aves > Tinamiformes > Tinamidae > Nothura > Nothura maculosa. The sequence continues at coordinate 2,279,295 of JAUBOD010000163.1, forward strand.
CTTTCAGAAAACAGTATCAGAAAAGCTGCTCGGTTATCCAAAAAGATAAACACGTTGTTTCTCAACAAAGGCCCTTCACTGTATGAAGAATAAGCAGCCAAGAGCAAGAAGTTAGTGGAAGGAGCTGGAGGTCAATATCATTCCTCTTTGCCATTGTGTAGTCAGCTGAAGGACCAGGTAAGATAATTATGGGAGGTGATATAGGATGCAGTCCTTTCCTTCATTTTCTGGCATTAAAACCTGGACTACAGTGGTGATGTGCTAAACCCAGAGCTACAACATGAGTGACTTCAGCTGTCCTTATCTGCAAACTACACAATAATCTCACCAAAGACATCGGTCTGGAATTTAGCTACAAAAACGATCTTCAGAGCAAAGAATTAGAGGGACACTGGCGAAACAATATAGTATAATTAGCAAGTAATACATTCAGAACATTAAGAAAACTTAATACAGCTAATTTATTGCATTTTTGGAGGACTTCCATGATATAGTCCATCATAAAAAAATTAAGTCACCAACTTTTTAAGAAAAAATAAAAGGTCAAATTCTGAGTTACTTAACATTCTCTTTAAGTCCTATTGACAAAAGGCACTGACGACACATCCGGCAAGTGCATCATTGCAGAGCTTGATTTGTTAGCTTTACATCCCAGGCATTACGGAATCCACAGCCTTTCTCAAAGTCCTCTGAACTTTCCATATTCCTCAGACGCAGCATTACAAATTCTCAAAGAGATTTTCACCTTCCAGGATATAACACAGGCTAAATCAGGCATAAAAACTCACTCATACATTCTCAACAGGCTGCAGTACCATGTTTAAAATTCTGCCTAGAGCTTTGATAAGTATTATCAGACATTTTGCAATATAACAATGACATTTTAGGAAAGAGCTGTAAGGAAGAAATTCAATTACAAAAAAAAAATCTGTATTATACTCAGTATATTTTCAGGCCTGAGATTTCTTTGGCTCGCACATTTTTTAAGTCAAAAATGCCTCTTTTTACCCAGATCTCTCTGAAAGAAGGATGTCATTTGCGTGGCACTCAAGGCATAGACTAGTCTTTGCAAAGGGATCTCCTGTGGCAATCACAACTATGTGATCCTATAACTACAGCCACACATACGTATGCATTCTAGTAATAGAATTACTAGAATCACTTACCAGTGAGTCCTGCCTGTTCTGTACAGACAATACTTATGCTAGTTTTTAGGACTGGGCTTGTCTATATCATATATCTTCTACCATATTAGTGCAACTAATGGCATCCAGCTCATTAGTATTAATTTACTTTAAATTAGCTAACGAGAACTGCCATGTTTTAAGCACAGCAACTTGGTGTGAATTTGATCCTTCTGAGTCTCCTCAGAAATTCAGTGACTATTTTTGAGCACATGTGTACCCTGAAGAAAAGCACAGGCCTACGAGGATTTTATTTTCCTTTACTATCTCTCCTGAAAGTTGATTTTCCCATACTTGCAGCCGCTGTCGGTGCCCCTTTTACCTCCAGTTGCAAGGCAGCTGTCAGCTTCTTCCCTAAGCCCAGAACGGAGACTTGATACGGCCTTCAAATTACCTCGTGTTTTAATCAGCTTGGAGTCTGAGAAACCCGGCTGGAGGCCTCCTGGGAGCACTGGGAGCTGCTCTGGGGCCAGTGGGCTAGACCGCATCTAGCTGTCTATCTGATACCGACTGCTCCATTTCTGTGTGAATCGGTGTAGACGTGCTCTTTTTGGAGCATGCCAGAGCCCTTCAGTGCAGCTGTGAGATCTGAACGATCTTTCACAATGAAGATACAGAGCGGGTAAAGAAAATAAATAAAAATTAAAAAGCTACATACACGCACAGGCATACACACACGCACGCTGCGAAAGGCAAGCAGGGACCAAAAATGGCAAGGGAGGCACATGTGAAAAGTGTTTCCAAATGAGTTATGTATAGAAATTGGCAGCCACTGTTATCTCTCCTGCAAAAAGTTCTGTTGCAGACTCTGAAATCTGACTTACTTCTGCCCTCCCAGTATAGGAGATGATCAATATATCTCAGTCCGAGGAAGCGTGAGGTTGGACAGCTGCCTGCGGAGATGCTGCCAAGCCAGAGAGTTGGCATCACCCTGTATTATTTCATTAGCAGTAATTACTGCCCGTGCACAAGCTGCATATGACACAGTCTTGTCCACGTACCTTATTTTGGGTCTATTCTTTGAGGAGGTGATAGGTGCACAGTGAATGATGTCAGCAGTAGCTGCTTCACAAGTATGACAGGGGTGTAAGCCAGGCTATTATACCTGCTCAGTAAACGGCCCGGAAATCATAACTAGTGTTGATCATTCTGCTCAGTCAGTGCTCAGTGTGTGCAAACAAAGAGATTTACAAACATAATAAACCAATAAAAACATCCCCCGGAATATTTCAGGGAAAGGGTTTATGACTGCACTGGCAGCTATGCCAGCATCGTCTAACCAGCCGCTTAGCGTGGCCCGTTGGCTGCACTGCATCACACAGGACACTGACCAGCCAGAATTTTGCAAAACAAATTATTCAAGCAAAAACTCGGAGCCTCCAGTGACAACAAATCGTCCCACCATCACCACAAAATGAGACAAATGCACCGACCAAACCAGACTTCTAGGTGCTGAGGGAGCATAGTCAGGGATATGAATAGAGGCTCTGTTTTAAATCATTTCCCTGTTAATCAGGCAAGCTGTATTTGAAGATCAGTGTTGCAGCAATCATCCATCATAGTCATTTATTCTGCATGGTATGGACTGAGTTGCCAAATATGTTGCACTTCAATGATGGAGAATCCATATAAAGTAGAAAGAGGTGTTGGATGTTTATTAGTATATAATACACACACCCATGAGCTTCATATGCACTGGTAGCTGAAAAGCCACATCATAAAATGACAGCAAAGAAATGGCTTAGACATGGCAAAGCCAGTCAGCTTGGTTTTATATGTCAGTATTTTAAGGTTACAAGCTACGCTAAGCCAAGACTTGAATTTGGGAGGAGATCTCTGCAGATAATTCTCATGTTAAATACCACCAGATCACCATATACCTGCAGTAGGTCCACACTGTGGCTGTGGCTCACAAATTACGCCTGGCTCATCTGAACCTGCCTAGCTCAGGCTCTGTAAGCCACAGAGCAAGGAGAACACAGCGGTCAGCACGGCCTGCTTGCCAACCTCCACGCTGCGGAGCCTCCTGCAATAAGCGGAGCTCAGCCAGTCAGCCGAGAGCAAGAGGAACCGCCAAATGGATGGCCCCGGCGCGCACATACAGTCATAGTTGGATAGCAGCTGCAAACAGTGGAAAAGCAAATGCTGCAATCATCAAAATTCATATCCTAAAAAATCTAGTTAATGAACCCAGATATGATGGCCAACTAACTCCAACTAAGGCCAGCTAAGCGTTCAGTCCCGTGGCAATTGCAGCACATGAGACCATGATATCATCCTGTTTCATTAGGTACTGCACGGCTCTGCTAGATCCCATTTTTGGCTTAGTGGCCTCCTAGGAAAACCCAACTGCTCAATGTTAACAATTTAGCCGGTAGCAGCCTACCCTCTGAGTCAAAACTGGCTGAGTGTCAATTGACTACAAATCAAATCCCTGTATTGGTATTAGGATTTCTTTGGCAAGTCCTTGCCTTTGAAGTCCACACAACTTAGAATGGCAAGGAAGCACTCTCCTATCATTTTCCTAAGACTAAGAATTAACACTTTATTTTCAGTGCTAAGTACTATTTATTTCAGATTACGTTTTCTCTTCATACAATCCCCTATAGATAAATTAGGTACAACATTCTTTTTAACCCTGCTCTTATACTGGTAATGGTGAGTGGCCTCCCTGCTGCTCCCCACAGCAGTCACACAAAGACCTGTTCCTGCAATGCTACCTAAAGGAAAGGGCTGAAGTGGAGGCACAGAGAGCCAAAGGAAGTCTGCAAATAGAGACAGCAGCCCAAAGTTACCCCTCATATCCCCCACTGCTCTGCAAAATTAATATACGTGAGTTACAGATGGTGGTTTTTGGCAAGTTTCTTCACCATCACCTTAATCTTGCCCCCAGGGCAGAGTGCGGGGAGGAAGGGGAGCTCTAGCCTTCCTCGGTGTCATGGCCATCAACAAAACACGAGCTCTTTACCTGTGGGGTTCAAAAGGCAACAGTTCAAGCGGCAGGGCCAGCCTCATGGCTGCCCTGAAGGCCAAAGGAAGAAGGACGACCCTCAATAAAAGCCTAAAAGAATAAAGCCTAAGCGGGAGCGATGCCATAATTTACCCTGAAATGCATCTTTGTCAGAAATATAAATCTTCTAAGAGAAGTTCAGTACAGAGCCCTGCTTGTATTAATATTATGTGTAATCAATTGGGTCAGATCTCCACCCACTGCATTAATAAATACAGGCTCTCTAATTAGTCATGTTAATGTGAATACAGATTGAGTTAGTAGACAGTGTTGAGGTGACAACTAGTTGTGCTTTTTCATTTATACTTTTTTTATATACACTTTTTAAAAAAAAATCAACCCAGAAATGATTTTTTTTTTCAGGAATTCAATAAAACATCTCCTCAAAATATGTTCTCTCTTAAATTTGAATGCTTTTGTCTCTACAGCTTAGTTTTTGGACACTGAACAGTGTTTGCTGTCTAAGTCACATAACTCTATTCTTTCTAAATAAGCATGTTTTCTTCAGGTCATAAATAATATGCAGGGACATGGGATGGCTCAGAGCCTTAAAAACGCACGTGTCTGTGAGAGGAGCAGAAGAAGGGAGAGAAGAGCTTTTGTCTTATGATAAATTAAAGTAATTGGATTCCTGGACTAAAGCACAATAATAGAAAAGGGATGTGCAAAGATGTCAAATATATGCAGAACTCAAATCTTTACTGTGTTCTGGATTCAAACAAGACATCCCTTTGCTCTGTTATCCATAGCTGTGAGTAGTTATCAGAGGCTACACTGACTGAACGAACAACAGAGCTGCAGGAAAATCCCGCTCCCAGGAAGGCACACGAACATTGGAGCAAAATCATTCTGTAGTATTTCAGAATTAAAGGTTCCTGTCACCTTCCAACGAGACTTTCAAAAGGAGAAGTGATTTTAACACTTGTGTTTGATCAAAAGTACTTCACAGGGTGGGAGTTTAAAAGACAAATGGCAATGAAGCAATTAAGCCACATAAAGATGTTTTACATAGAAAACAGGCAAGACAGTAGAATTTTGCTATATAAATATCGTGGCCAACAACACACCAAGTAGGTTAAATGACTGCCTCTATTTCAGAATGCTTTGGCTTACGCTTCCCAGCCCAAGTTGGTTTTGTCTTAAAAATTGAGATCATTAAGAAAAGCTGGCCTTTTTCCTCCCCTTTAAAACAGATTCCAAATCTATAGATATATCACACCACTTTTTTTTTTCCCTGGAGGGGAGAAGATGTTGATTGATTTTCTAAGCACACATGAATCATTTTACTCTTTTCCTCTAGTTTAGTAGCAGAAATACTTTACAGAATCAATGCGGAAAAGACAAAATCAAAGTTCAAGAGGATTTGAAGGATCTTGGGAACAGAAGTGATATCTATATCTTCTGTTCCCAAGATTATATGTATACATACAATAGCCAGTAGGCTATTTATTTTCATTTGTAAAAAGATTTTTTTTACAGGTTAAATTAGCTTGTGGGTGGGTTTCCTACTGTTCCCTAAATTCAATAGAAGTATTCTCAGAAGCAAAATTTTAAGAAAGGCCATAAAATGAAATAGAAGTGCTGTAGAATTAATGTGAACTGTGTTTCTTCATTCACAAAATTTATATGCCTATATAATTTCATGAAAAACAAAATGTATAGCATATTTTTCTTTTCTAATAATAGAGTAAAATACTAAACAACATAAAATTGTTAATAGTTTCTTAGTATACAGAGAGCCAATTATTTCTTTTCCTCATTTCTATTGTTAAAATTGAAAAATATAAAGTTACAATACTTGGTGTTTTGAGAACACTGTGTGCTACTCGCCACTGAATTTGATTTGAGGCATATAATAATAAGCTTGTTTCACAGAAGCTTAATGTTACTCAAACAAATACCATAATTGAAGTTAATAAATAAATAAATAAAACTGCATCAAATTCGCAGCCTCAGTTTCACAAACTTAAAGTCCTGGTGAGTTATCTGTGCAAATGAGTAAATGAAGCATTTGGATCTCCAGAAATTTGTCTCATGCACATGGAAAGATGTTAATTGGAAAATAAACTTATTTTAACTTGCACAGGACACATTATCCCTCTTTCCTAGAATATGACATATTATATATGACATTGCAGACTAGGTTGCATTGCATCACACTTCCCAAGCTGGTCTTAAAAGATCTTAGAGATCCAGGCACAAGACAGAAAGTAGAGCCTAAGATACATAAATAGAAAGAGACATGAATATATATATATATATATGAACAATAATTAATTTTAAATAAGTTATTTGGATGTGTTTGATGCATAATGTTAATGGCAATGGATAGAGGCTTCTACACGCAGCAGCATGGCCACAGTCTGAGGGCTCTTCACAAGCTAAGTGTGCTGCTCCACAGCAAGGACAATGTCCTAACATCCACCCCAGCCCTGGAAAACCAGCCTAGCTGGCATCCTTTGATCTCTGTCTTGATTAGGTCTCCTTCTTTATACGTCCTCCAGACCACCACAGTTCAGCTTCATTTTCAAAAATCTATCAAAACACCTTTTTCCGATCACTCCTGGACAAAGCCTTGCAGTGCTTAGGACTCTCTTGAGACCTACACGAAAACCAGCTAACTATTTTTTATAGAATAGCAGAACACGATAGCAGGCTTGATCCTTCCTCACTTCAAACAGCCAGCTCTTTCTCAAGCCTCTGAAACCAGCCCTGCAGTCTCCGTGGTCTATTTGGATGCAGCAGCAGCTGGGCAATCTGAGCAATCTGTGGCAGGAAAGCCTCTTTCCACTTCCTTGCTGATAGAGGAGACGGATTGCAAAATCCCACAAAAGGAGAGTAGGGTCCTCTCTAAGGGACAACTTGGTGTTAGTTAAAGTGTTTTCATCTCGGTGCCCTCCTTCCTGACGGGGTTTTAAAGCAGAAGTGATACTTTGCTGACAGGCAGCCGCCCGTTTCCTTACCCAGCGCAGCAGCCCTCTGCCTGCTTGCTCAGCTTGCTCCATGACTTCCACTCTATTCTCTCCGTTTTCCTGATTTTTTATGGAAGCATGCAGGATATACAACGCTAGCCTTGCACAGGTTGTAGCTATGATTTCCTTGAGGGAACAGACAACTATTAATCTGAGGGATAGCATTGACAGTAAGGGCCCCTGCAGGTTTGTAAAACATATCTCACCATCTCAAGGCTCCACTGTACCAGCAAATCCTGCAATGAAAGACAGTGCTAGATTCACACTGCGATTTCAGAAGTGACCTTCAGAGAGGGAGCATTGGAGGTGTGGGGCCCAGCTCTTACTGCTGCTCACCTCTTTTGGCCATCTCTGCTTTCAAGGGAAGAGGAAGCAAGAGGATCTCGTGTGTCCCCGCTTTAAGTTCGCAATTGGCTCTTCAGCAGATGTCCCCAGGTCCAGGATGGCTCCTTACACGCCGCTCCGCACCCTTGTAAGGCCAGACAGAGGCTAGGCCTTGGCTGGGGATTAGTGGCACTTAAAATAGAAGCCGTGACGTGCAAACAGACTGAGTTATAACTACTGAATTCCAGCGTGAAACCGAAGTGTCAGCTGGCAGTGCTGAAGCGCATGGACAAGAAAGGTGCTGGAATGTCAATCCAGGCACCGTCTCCCATCATGACCTGTCGATGACCACAGCTGGCAACCTCGGAGGTACTACTGTAAATGGCACCAAGGGAAGGACCGTAAATGGCACTAGGCACCACTGCCATTTATAATGTCGTGGCCTTACAAAATGCCAAGTTGCTCTGCGGTATCAGGGATACAGGGATAATGCTCCATGATGGCATGCATTTCAATATCTTTTTGATGCAAAGGTGAAAACCATTCCAAAAAGCTGATACGAACTGTACCATAGCAGCAACTGTGAATAATAATCCAATATTAACTGCCAATAATATTGACAGCAGTGTACCTTCAAGGTAAATAATCACTCTACTTTTTATCTTATACTAACATAACACCAATGGCTTCAGAGGAGTTCCTCCAGGCACGTATCAGTGTGTTTATTATTACTTACATTATGGCAATGTCTACAGGTCACAAACCATGAAGACATGAAAGAAATATTCCCAACTCCTGACCCAAAGCAAGGGAGAACATCTGGCTCTCTGACCCTACCCTCAGGATTCAATAATCCAGAAGCCAGAGATCAAACTGGAGTCAGTACCAGGAGCTAAAAATACTTAAAAAGCAAATAATCTATTTACACAGGATGGATACTTACTTGGCTTATCCTGAGGTTTTAGAAACAAGTGCACTGTGTCAACATGGCATTCCAGATTTTTTGTTTAAATGTAAAATGTTCTGGGATAGTGAGGTGCACTTCGTTTCAAAATGAAAATAAACATTCCCCAGGATAACAAAAATGCATCTGGAAGTTGATAGCAAAACTCAGAAATTTTGCTCTTGTTCAAAATGGATGAATGGATATTTGTAGAAAATGAGCATGAAAATACAGTATTCCAACAAGCAACAATGCAAGTGATTTCTCAAATAATTGTAGTCTCTTTTCCAACCTTAGTGGCTAAGCTATTAAAAAGCACTTGTATTCAGGTTTCTGTCTTACAATTTGAAGCAACGTTTAAAATCTACATTATTGAATATGGCAACAGACACACACTATCTGTACTGCTAAAGGGGAAGTAGTCTTGGGTTCAACAATTTGCAACATCGTGTCTTCCACACGCAGTTTGGTCTAATATTCTTGGGTTATTTGTGATTCATGGATAAGATTTAGCACTAGTAGCACATTTTGAATGAAAATAAAGCAATTTTTCTTTAAAATTCATGTATCTTGTGTCATGCTGGAGAGGAAATACTGTGTGGACAGCAACTGACACTCCACTCTTCAGGGGTTACAGCTGCATTTCAACCAATACTACTTCTTTTCACCTATAGTCCAGGTCTTGCATGGGCTAGGGAGCAAGTCCAAGAAAACTCTTGGCTCACCATCAGCCATGTTTTGCACAGCAACATTAAAACAGGTAATATGGAATGGTTGATCTAAGCTTTGTGATCTCAGTATGCAAGAATAAAGCCTGTTGGGGCAGTATATTCTCAGGTGAACCAATGCCCAAAGCTTTCTAAGCTCTCTAAGGCTGAAGGCAGCTGACTTTCCATGGTCACTTTCCATGACTTTCCAATGGCTATTGAGCACTGAACCATATCAGCAGCAGGCAGAGAGTTTTCTTTTTTTTTAATCTACCAGTTCATATTACCTTGGGCTGAAACCACATCACTCTGCAAGGTCAGGGGTGGCCAGTAGTTTAAAAGATGACCTTAAAAGGGGTTACGTATTTTAAGAAAAGGTGATACAACAGGTGCCAATAATTCTTGCTCTTTCACTGAAGGAATTTTCCGAGGATCTCACTGTCCAGTTTAAATTGCCTCGCTGGCATTTGTGCAAGGAAGGTATAATTTCATAAACTAGATACTCACGGTTGAGGAGAACACTTTCCTGTCAACATGTCTTAAAGACATAATCCCCTTCTTATTAGGAATAGCTTTCTAAGATCTGTGAGTTACTTAAGACTAGCTTAAGACAACTTGTAAATATCTCCCCAATAAAAATACTTACAGGGACATTGCATTAACAGAGGGTGCTTCTTACAAATGAATCACAAAATATTTTGGGTGCATTAAAGACATTACTGACTGCAGTTTTACAAAACACAATCTCCTTCTCAATCTTTACCCAATAAATTCATGAAGTTTTCTCCAAGAAGGGGCCTTCAAAGTACCCGTCATAGTGTCTCAGTCCTTTGAAAGATGATATATAAATATCATTATTATGTAACTGCTCCTTCAAATCTGGACAGCTCTCAAAAATAAATGAAGAGTAATTAGCTCATCTCTGAGTCCAGCTAACCTCTTGGGAGAAATCCTAAGCAGCCCAAGCCCCAGAGACCATCCCAGGCATTTTGAACTTGAGAGTTAAATTCACATCTGATTTAAGTGCCTAATTGTTCCATTAGGAGATAATTATTGTCAGGCTGCTGAACAAGGTGTTTGTTTCCATAACTGTTATACCTAGGAAACTCTCAAATCATATTAAAAGTTTCAGATTCAGAAAAGCCCTTTGTAAACCAAATAGTAAAGCAGAATTTCAGCATGACCTATAAAAAATGAAATGAAATAAAAACCACAAGTCAGTAAAAGCATGATTCTGTTGTGCCAAACTGTATGTTAGTATTAGTAACAGCTTCTCACTTTCTGGAGTTTTAATTATGACTCAGGGGACTGGGAAAAAGAGAGGGTGGGAGGGAACGTAACCTTTAATAGCCTCACTGGTTGCTGTCCCTACCTTTACTGCTGTTGAACTAAAAATCTCCACAGGCTAAAATTCCTTACATTGCAAATAAAATAGTTTTTCCCTGTTTTTTATCAGCCCAGGTCCCACAAGGATCTGACAGCCGGTTTATGTCAATGAACAAGAGTTATTGTTTTCAGATATTTTTCCTCCCTGCAAAAAAAAAGTGGTGAGGAACTGAAAGCAAATGTTACTAATAACAAACAGAAGGCCCAAGGTTGGGGGTTCTACTAAAACTGCATTTGGGGGTATAACATATGGTACAAATAGGTTTGTGGAAGATGCTATTCTACTGTACTTCTTTATTGAAGTCATTCATCCATGTCACTGCTGCCAGACCCACCACCATGAATCTGAAGCGATGTGCCCAGACTGTCTAAACCTCCAAGCTCTCTTGGAGTCTAGAATGGGAAAAAGTGTGGAGTTTAAAGACTATATTTGAAGGAGAAGATAATGTTGTGCTTTCTCTCTGCCACGATATGTAATTCACAGAGGGCTGTAGAAAGGAAAAAATCACTTAGGCCTCATCCAGTGTGATATTTCCTCTATGGTACTTGGTGCCTTCCAAACCTGACTTCAGACTGTCCTAGGAAGTTACATAGACATGTGCCTAAAGCATGAGAGATGAAGTTCTCTACCAGATCTCACAACTGAGAGCAACTTCTCCTGTTTCCTGGCTAATTATTCCAGCACTGCTCACCTCGTGAGTGACCATTTTGCCAATCTCTTTAGTTCGTGGATGAACAAAGTCAGAGGGTTCACTAGGCTTCCTTTGTCCCTTAGGGAAATTTGCCCACAAGTTGAGATAGATGAGGATCTTCAAGCAGATACTCACTCTAAGGTGATGGGTGTTATATAGTTTAAAAGTAAGTTATAGGCCTTGAGGCTGTGTTCATATCTTGTCAGAATTATTACCTGGTCAACAGTATCACCCTGAAAGATGTCCACAGTTTATTCTTAATTCCTCTCTGAGAGGACTAGAGTTTCAACAGCTTAGGAAACCTTGAGGAGCCAGAAAAGATGACACAGTCTTGGCCAGGGGAAAACCTAGAAGTAAAATTCCTACTGATTCTCAATGTATGTAAGCTTTTATGTACTTCCAGCACTTTTCCATAAAAAGTTCAGAATAAATTAATGCTTTCACCATTCTTATATAGCGTTCAGCCTATAAGGTAATGAAGCATACAGCATATAAAAATAAATAAAAAAAGAAAGAGGTTGCATTTTATTTAATTTTTAACTTCTGCATAAAAAATCTTTATTCTCTTATATCCGCTTTCAAATGAAAACATGTTGAAGAAGAGAAAAAGACAGAGAAACAGGGAAAGAGAGAGAGAGGACTCCAGGGAACTCTATTCACCAGTATTAGGAGATAAAGATTGTGATATTTAACTTCAAATATACCACTATTATGTCACTGAAATGAAATCGTTTCTTGGTTTTCTGCAGTGTTAAGTATTTTGGAGGGGAGAGGATATTGCAAAATTGTTTTCACAATCGTTCAATAAATCTAAAAATATATCTTTGTTTCCTTATTTTGCTTAAAGAGATAGCATCAAATGTTTCATTTCAAAATTTTTTTTAATTAGGAGCAAAAAGACATAATTGTTGCAATGAAAATGTTCAGTATGTATGGAAAGGTTTCCATTGATATAATAAAAAGATATATTTGCACATTATTCTCTGAAGAGCATAAAGTTGAGGTGATAGAATTGGCTATAGGGAAAAATTCTGAAGAGCTGCCCAGGAACTCCAGTCAGTCCAATAGGAAAAAAGCCCTAGCTTATAAATAAAATCAAGACCAGTTTCATGCTGTTAGTGAAAAAAATCAAAAAAGATTAAGCCGACTGTATAAGCAATGCAAAATACTTCTGACTTTTGGATAAAAAACCCAAGATGCTTCTACTACCAAAGGTGTAGATTTCTTTCTCTGCCGTCTCAACACTATCTCTGCTGGCCTGCTGAGCAGTCCTGTTTATTACCATCTATCTGAGAGCAGCATGTTCCAGTGTAAGTGGAAATGTCAGGCAGTGTGTGGCACTGCGGATCAAAGCCCTGCCTCGGTCCATGTCCCTTCTCATCTCTCCTCGCCGGGCCTTGCAGTCTGAGATGGAACAGGAGCGAGGAGTCGGCTTCAAACACATGTTGTAAAATGTCTGGCGGGAACGGGCTCCCCTCAGGAGCAGTCAGATTATGTGGAGGAGCATCTGTTAACTCTCATTTGAAAGTCTCCACACTGGAGAGTCGGAACACACAGGGAAGGAAAAAATAACAACAGTAATGGAATAGATGGTGAAAATGATTAGAAGAATTGTGCCTTTTTGTTTTTATTGATCTGCTCGTATTTTCTGGCTTTGCAATATTCAGCATATAAAATCTGCATCTCCATGTGTATCACAAATTGAGAGGGCTTTTGTCTTCTATTGCAAGTATAACAATTCTAGTAAATCTTCTACCTTCACTTCCCAAACAGGGTTAAAATCCTACATTTTGTCAAGAACAAGCCAATATCATGTCAGTACATGTGGTAAAGACACAGGCTTTTCTGTAACATATCAAGAGTTGAGAGTACTTGCTTAAAGAGTCTTCCCTGGATATGCTTCCCAACAGGTATTTGGTGTGGACTCCATGAATTAGGTTCACACGCAAAGTGGCAACTTAACCCTAGATCACAAATCCACACTGCATTGCTGGCACTCATTCCTCTTAACCCTCTCATCATTACACAACTCCCTGCTCTTCTATCATTCTACTTTCCTTGTCTAGATTTTTTTAAAATTTCTTCTGTCCACTTCTTTTGTTGCTGATGTTTGTCCACATTTGAAGATGTGCTTCTCGCTTCCAATCAAGCCTATGTGATAACTCTTTAGGACACCTGAATCAACAGCAATTGCATGACAGATAATGTAATCCATAAATCTATTTTACTTTGCTTCATGGACTCTCATAAATTCCATTGATCCACAGACTCTCCTCAATACCATTGTTCCATGGATTCTTTACTCACGTCAATACCATTACTACTCAGTCTGAGGGAGGTATAGTAAAGATACATGTATTTTTTGCTTTTTCTACTGTAGAACACATTATAGTTTGATCTATACTGAAATGAAGACCCACAGTCAACCCAAAGTATCTCAGTCAACCCAAAAGGAACTGAGGCAGTTGAAATTTTCATGACATAATGAGAAAGAAATCCACCAGCCAAAAGGAGTGAGAGTCTTGCCATTTCAGAGGAAAAGCCTCAGCTATAAACTGGAATTCATGAAATTCTTTTCCTCCTCTTGGGAGATATTCTCTCCGTACAGAGATAGCTTGGAAAACTAAGAAATACTGTTCCAAACATTTCAATTTGGGGGGCCCACAAGCTAACTTTTTGTAAAGTAAACCCAAACTAATTGGGTAAATCAAACCCAAACTAATTTCCACCTGTGGGGTATCTTGTTCTCTTTTGCTCTTAGTTTCAAAGGTCTCTAATTTGAAATAATGGTGTTTCCCAACCATAATCATCTTCATTGAGCAGAACATGTGAAAAGGGAGTTGATTTGCCCTATGAGAATTTCACTGTTTTAAGGCAATAGTAATACATAAAAAGGCATTAGATATGCATCTGCTGCAAAGTACATGTATGTTGATCCAAAACCTTAAAGGGAATAAAATGACAGAGTCATAGGAGTTTTTTGGCCACCATAAACATGATCGTAGCACTTCCTTTCAATCAAGAATTCATCCAACATTAGCCAGACTGTTCAGCTGCAGACATCAATGTCCTGTCATTAGTCAACTTCAGGAAATATTCTGCATTTGTTACCCAATCTGCAAAGACAGGAAGTAAAGGAAATGGAAAAGCTGGGGGAGGGAGAAGGTTCTGCACTTTTAGTAGGTGATATAAAATAGCGAGAACATTACTGCTGTTTGTTCAATCCAGCCATCTAGGGATTTCCAGAGGAACAAAGATGTTTATCTCATTTTGTTAGAATAAACAGAATTCTGTTTATTGTGTCTGCAGAGACAGAATTTGAAGACAAATTTTGACCTGAAGACAGCATAAAGAAAACTCTGAGCCAGTAAATGTAAGCTGTGTTGCTGTCTTCTTCCAAATACTCAATATCCAAGACCACAGCTACACTTAGACATGGATACAGCTCTAAAAGCTACAGAAGTAAGTGGAAAGACTCCCTTTCACTTCAACAGGCTACGGATCACAACCACCATTGCCACCTTCAAAGCTGTCCATAGCTTGAAGATGTTAAGGAATTCTTCTAAGCAAGTCCCAAAGCTTATTGGTGATACCTCAGAAATACATGACAGACAAAAAAAGGGTCACAGATATTATATAATGGAGCACTACAAAATGCACATATAGAAATAAAGCTTGAAGTCGCACACAGGTAGTAACTGAATTTTGACCACTGAAGAATATCACAGTCTAGAAGTGGCCAAATCTTCTTCAAGGAATTCATGAGGGGCCTCTTCTCTCTCCACCTCTTTCATTCCCATCCTGCACAGCCTAGCACTCAACCTCCTGGCAACTCTGCAGTTGTGTTAACCTACTTCAAACTTGCTCATTTATTTCTCACATCCTTTTGAGATCACTGCCCCTATTTAGAGTGAAATTTTCTACAGTTGCAGGCTTACAGCCTTGACTACCCTAAACCTCAGATTTTCCTTGCAACTTAAAAATTAGTGTATTATAAAGGGCAACAAGGAAGAAAGCTGATCGCAATACAGGCAGTTACTACAGTATCAAGGAAGCTTTAGTCATCTCAAAGAGGGGCTGAGTAGCTTGTTGGGGGCTATCAGTTCCTATTTTTAATTCCGTGGAAGAAAGGAGGCAATGTGGGTTGACCTGATGGAAAGGCAGGGTTGACAGAGAAGGATCCCTGGAATGCTGGCACAGAGCACACATCTGAAAACGTGCTTCAAGACCTTAACCAGGCCTGATGTGCAGAGGTGGAAGCAATTTCAGCAGAGCTCAAGGAAATGTGCAGGTGTTCACCTCCTCTGAAAGGAGGGGCCCTGAATAGATTTGGGAACCCAGTGTGCAGGGTACTCAAGACTTCTAAAGTGATATGTCAGGAACCGGAAAAGGGATAAAATAGCTCCTCTCACGCTACACTGTTGATTCCAATTCAGCGTGGATCAGTAACAGCTGGACAGCAGATTGATAACCTAATTCAAATGACTTCTTGCAGAGGCAATGCTATAATAGGAATTAATTAGATTCCCTTATTGGGATACACCAAAAGAAAAAAGAAAATCTGAAAGCCTAGAGAGAGCATTACCCCTTATAGCGAGTTGCACAGAGCATCGCTGTAAGCTGCAGGGATAGCCTGAGGTCAAGCCCAGCTTAGCCAAAATTCCTCCCGGGTTATCTGGGGAGGACCCATTGCGTGAGGTAGAAGAGCTTCATTCCAGCCTCACTGACTGCCTGCCAGCACGGGCAGCCCCAGCACCGCCCTGGCTGCACACACTCGGGCAGTTCATAGCCGGGCAGCTGAAGGGAGCCCTTTCTGCAATAGCCAAGGGGGCTGCAAAAGGCCAGTACGCAAGAATGCAAATCCCAATGTGCT
>JAUBOD010000163.1:2295485-2307261 GCA_032353885.1 Nothura maculosa
GAAGCTGTTGAACTGAAAATCACTTCATCTTTTTGGCTCATAACTGAGAGAAACACTATTCATGAGCATTCACCAAGAGGAGCTGGAGAAAGAGTTCACTGTATGCTTATAATTTCAGATGCTCCCACCCCCTTTTTTCATTTTATTCCTTTTTTTCTTTAATTCTTTTATTTACCAATTACAGCAAGTTTAGACTCTTAATACCTAAGATCTCCCTACTATTAAAATCTGAGTCTCCCTGTTATTAAAAAACTGCTCAGAGATTGAGACTAAAGCAATAGTTTCCACAAGAAGTGGTAAACAACTTAGTTTACAGGCATCCTCGTTCCATATTGAAAAGAACATTGTGAACATGAACTTGTGAGAATAATCATTAGATATGCTGCCAAGGATATAAGAATTCCAACATTACTTTTCACTTTTGCAGGAACTTTGATTGTAATTAATACGGTCCAGAATAAAAACAACAGAATCTACACGGCTGAGTGAAAAGAACAGCAAGCACAATATCCATATTGCTCTTCCAGAAGAGCAATAATATTAAATACTGCCACAGCATCCCACTTGAACGGTATGCAAGGCTTGAATAACATGGAAATGGAGTGGCCTCAATCACCAGCTCAATATTGTTCTAACATTTGCCAGTCATTCAGGCAAAAACGGCCCAGAAACTCTCAGCTAAAGTATAATGAATGTCACAGGGCTGTATTCAGGGTTGTTGCTTTTTAAATAGATGTGCACATAGTTTTTCTCCCCAGTGGCTCCATGGCCTGGCATGGTAGTTGCATTGGCTGTATGGAATCCAGCAGCCAGAAACACAGGACCACATGTTAGCATCTGGATGGGGTTTAGCTCAACGCTCGAGTCCACAGTGAGGCCAGGGATTTCCCCCTGTTTCAGAGTAACAGCATTCTGTTGATTTACTATGGAAGCTAACGTTTTATTGTTTTCTAATGTCCTGTAATGTTCCCTTTTATAAAAATGGAGAAAAATCAGAGAAAAATGCAGAAGAATAAGAGGAATGTACAGTTTACGGACAAAGTAAAAGTGATGATGCATGAACTCTGCAATAACTCATGATATCCTTCCAAAAAGCAAAAAACTGCCTGTGACTTACACAAGAAGAGATGCATTCATTTAGTGGTTCTGTTTGGAAGGACTGGCGGAGCACAGGGTGCATCTGCTCTGCACCCTGCCCTTCCACTTTGGGGGATTTGGATGCACTATGAGTGCTGTGAGAGTTGCCCGGGAACACACAGCTTGTCTGCTTATGCTGAAAACAAAGGAATCCGCCTTCCAAACCAGCAGAAACTACTAGACATTGAGCGACTCTTCCATGAAAATGTGGTTTTGATCCTAATTCCTAAATCATTCAGCCATCTCTCCCTTCAGAAATGAAATTTTGATAAGGGCCAACGGGAGCAAAATCTTCCACCTGTGGTAAATGTTCCCCTGGAGTAGAATTGCAAAACGGATTAAATGCAGACATCTCTATGGTGGTACTGATCTGTGGGGGTATGTTAACTCGTGCTCAAGGAGCCTTCCTGCATATTATACAGGAAGCTTCCCTGCTTTTCCATCAAGTTTGCTATAACGAGTTGTCAACTCCTCTGTGAGCAATACTGTCAGCATCACTTTATCTTTCCTCTATTCCTCCCATGGACTAGGGGAATTATAACTTCATTTTAATTTAATTTCAGTAGTTAGCATCATTTTCATTTTAAAAAAGCGTGCAAAAGCATACTTGTTTGTAAATGACTCCGCACCACATCTTACATTTTTGTGTATTTTGGGAAAAAGATATTTTTCTAATGAAAATACTTTTCATTAAAGAAAAAAAAGATCCTATGGAAAAAATAGCATAATAACATGGAAGTGTCTGCATTTGGCCGTTTCCTGTCGAAGCAGCTCACAGAAAGTTTGCTCAAGGATGCGACAGCCACTCAAAGGACACGAAACCACTGTCAGAGGGTCTATATTACGGGTCAAGTTGAAAGGCTCTTCCCTCAGGCTGCATATTTCAGTTTGGAGCCATCTCTTCATCAGAAACAAATGGTGCCTATAGAATCTGTTTCTTTAAGATTCTAAAAATAAATTGATCTATAAGTGACTGTACTCTAGCACAATGAGTCACATCGAGGAGTAAGAGCCATTTTTAGGCTATGAAGTAAACTTTACTCTGAATTAAAGGCTTAATCCATACAGGGCAGAAATGAACTTTCAGGTCTTCTTGATGTAACAACTTGAGGACACAGAGGAGGAGGAAGGACAGACACATCCTTAAGTAATGCTCAACATCAGCATAATGTCTTGCTTTTTTTGATGAAAATGCTGCAGTAGTAGGAAAAGTGAATGATGAAGATAATTAAGAGTAATAACTAATAAATCCAATGTATCTAGCGGTGAGGATACAGGAATGAATAAAGGCAGGAGATGTAGAGATGCTCTGGTAGGGGTTTGGGGGTTGGCCGAGGGCTGTACGCACAAGGCAGGAGCCATGAGAGATGCTGGGGACAATCGCTGCAGTTTTGACACAAATCTGGGGTTCTTCATCATCCTTGTTCTTGATCTTGGCCATTAGACTGCAACAGATTTGTCATTCCTGTCTTAAATAATCATCAGTTAAAATAGGCAGCATGGTAAATGTGCATAGGCAACACGGGCAAGCATGATTTCAAGCATACAAAGAGGTTAGCAGAAAACATGCACTATCTGGTGCATACGTGCAGAATCTTACAGCTATTTCCAGTTTTCCCACAGTGATTCAGTACAACAAGCAGAAATCAGACACTCTCATTTGTACCACCTACATGGGCACTGTAAGTGATAAAACCACCTTAACCAGTGCCAGAGGCAACAGTTCTTCAGCTCTATCAGTTAATAACTGGACACGAAAACTTGTGACACTTGAGAGCTGGTGACCCTTCTTGTTTCCAGAACACATCAAAATTACGTCTTTGTTTCTCATGACTTAGTATTTGCTGCTGTTATAGAACATTACACAGCACATTTGATTATTACCAAAAAAGAAAAACAAAAAAGAGTCATTATTGTGCATGACTCTCAGTGAATAGGGGCGAGATCACTCTGGTTCAGTTTGCAGAACGGCGTGTACTTTCAAAATCCAAAAGACCCCATTAATTCTCCACTGATATTCTTCGCATTACAAGATACAAACATCTGTAATTCACTCCCAACTGCTGATGGCACAGTAGCTACTAATATATTGTCTTAAAATTCATAAAACCAAAAGTACCCACTTACAAGGAAATGCATAATTTCTCGGTAAGGCTGCTAGAAAACTCATACAGAGCAGCCAGAGTCCTATATGTGGTCTGTAGGCTTAAATGCAGAGTATTTTTCCAAGAATATAAATTGGGGTTGTATTATGTGCAGAGCTGTAAACAAATACTAAGAAAATCACAGGGGAGAGAGGGACCGAAAGAGAACACAAAGGCCAGCTTGCAACGCCAGCTTGGTTCAAGGGCAGATATCCTTCTCTCTAGAACAATTCTCAATCAGGTAGTGATTTTACTGCACTGTTAATTACAGCCCAAAAGAGCTTTTGGGTTGGGTGGGCCAGGAGGATTTTACTTTAATGTAGTCTAAATCTGCCAAGTTTTTGCAGGATAATTCAGCGTTCAGCATTGTGCTGTTGGAAACACAGTTTAAGAATAAATTTAAGCATAATTATACAACTGGAAGTTGAATACTTCAGTGTGAATTCAACTATATCTACTCTAACAATTATTAAAGCTTTTAAGTTGTACAGAAATGGGCTGAAAAGTATGATAATATATAAAATTTAATAAATAATTTATCTCAGAATATAAAAAGTTCTATAGGCCAGATTTTCATATGTATTAAGGACCTTTATGAATCTAAAATGGTACAAATGGGACAATAATATAACAGAAATTTTGTCTCTATAGCTGAATTCAGCAACCTGAAGAAACATCACTATTCACTATTAAATGCTACAGTTCTTTTGAATAGGGATTTTGTAAGAAATACTTTTATTATATCAGGTGCAGAATGTCCTTCTTTGTACATTTATTGATGCACAGCCTAGTTTTTTACAGGCTTTTTTTTTGCAAGAGAATTTTTAATTTAACTTTTGAAGCATGTTGTTAAAAAATCATACTTTTTGTTGTTACAGCTGTGATATCCAACAGCCACCCAGAACACAACCAACGTTAGTTCGCTTGCACAGAGAAAAATAAAACTGAAACACCCAGGTTCTAGGAACTATCATCAGACTCGCTGAGAGCAGATAGGACTCTGGCAGCTGGCATGGAGATTTTGTTCATATTTGACACCCAGTAGAGCCAGATAAGCCGGGCAGTTTGGCTGATTTCCTTGTCCGACGCTAAAGCAGAAGGCCAGCTTGGATAATAGTTTATGGGTTTCATTCACTAGCACAATGCGGCCATCCAGAATTCCCTCCACATCCTGAAGTTAAAGCACGTGTGAAGTTTTTATGCTTCTTGCAGTCACAAAAAGGCCCTTTGAGCACTGAGTAGTGCCAACAGAAGAATGCTAACACTGGAAAGCATTTCCTAAGGAGTAATTTCTCAGGGCCTCTGCTCTGCAGAAGAGATGGCTGCAGGGACGTTCTGCCAGCACTGAACAAGGGCCTCCCTCAATACGTTATAAACCCATTTGAGCTCAAGCACATTTTGGATGTCCTCTCCAAATCACAGCAGTGGAGGCATCCCAAGCTGCCATAATGGGAAGACCCTTGTAGTGCAAAGGCTGTGCCCCGCAGCTCCCACTTTACAACGGATTCCATGTTGTTTCCTAGAAAGCGTCTTGCAGGCTCCTGGCACCTAAGTGCCAACAGAGACTGTGTTCTCCAGCTCCAGAGCCCGTGTTTGGAAGGGCAATGGGCAGAACATAAATGGGCCGGGCCAGCCAGGGGCAAAGCAGGAGGGCACCTCCAACAGCCAGCTACTGGCAACATAAGTTGTGCTTAGAAAACATTAGTTGAAAATATGCATAATTCTCATTTCTAGATTAGAGAGTTTCTCATTAAATCAGTGTAAAGGATGGAATGTAACTCTCCTTGTCTGGTCACAGGAGTTGGAGCAATCACTAGAATGTACAAATGCTATTTTAATACTTACGATGTCATAGGCAGCTGGAATCATATAGAGTGAAATGCTAGGTTTTGCTGCCCAGTGTGTTGATTTTGCTGCCCAGTGTGTTAAAAGCCTTAATCTCCCATACAGCCTTAAGCAATTTGCCACAGAAACAGAATTAACAAGAAAGCAGAGACCACTTTTTCTGGCATCCAGTGTCAATTTCCCTAAAAGTACAGACTGTGCATCTTTGGTAGGGAAGCTTAGTGTGAGCAAGGTTTTTCTCAGGTCCACATCATGGGCTTTCTTTGCTGTGTGAGTGTACTGACTTTATACATCCCTTCTCAATGTTTCTTCTCTCCAGTTGATATAAGAGCAGCCTTGGAAACATATCCCAACCGGTATGGCCAGCTGCTTCAGGAATTCATATCCATTCATATCCATGAATTCTTTGTGGAGTTTTTTGTCTGATTTTCAGGGACAGATACTTTCATGGATATGAAGAAAATGGCTATGCAAACACAACTGGAAAGATATTCTAGGTAGGCTGTAACCCAAGATTTGAATTGTAGCATTCACTGCTCCCCCAGCCTCCTCTCTTCACACACTCCCACAGGAAACAGGCACAACTTCTAACGCAAACTTTGTAATTCGGCTTGACCTCTAGGAACCCGAACACTCTGGATCAGAAGACAGTCTGGGCCATCATGAAACTACCAGCCACCCAAGGAGAAATGCCACAGCACAGTGTGTGCCTCACACAATAAAAGAGAAATGCAGTCACGCCACTCAAAAAATCTGTCTTCCTACGATATCTGCCCAGCTGCCACATAGTAAAACTTAACAAAGATTAAGTGTGTAGGCTGTGTCTACACTAAGCGCTTATGCAGTTTTCTGTCCCACTGGATCAGGTTCTAAGTTGATACCAGACGCGTCCTTCCTATTAATGATTACACACACTTCACCAAACCCACATAGGAAGGTTACCTCTACAACAGGTTAGCTCTTCACATATACTGTGCTAAAAGCACAGCTCCCTCCTCGTGCAAAAAGGCAGAGTTCAAAAGCAGACTGCAGCACTTAGCCCTTAATAACCCCTAAGCGAGCAGTGCTCATGATATAGGAAAGCAGAAACTGGCCCAGCACTGACCACAGCTCTGAAGCTGGAAGGAAGCGGCCCCAGGTGACAGTCCCCATGTCAAGGGGGGCCTTGGAGGCTCTTCCACCAGGCTGGGGTCTTGGAAGCCCCTTGGACACAGCTGAAAAGTCTTCAGCAGGACCCACTACTTGGAGAGCGGCATCGCGACCACCAGCCGCATCCGACGGCTGGCAGCCCTGGGATCCTGTGGAGCCCTCCCAGGCTCAAGTGGGAAGAAAGCAGTTGGGAAATACCTTCTCCATGTCCGTCCTGAACTGGGTCTTTAGCTTTAGCCTACTGGGCTATGGCTAAACTTCCCCTCCTTCTCCTCTGTGATTTTGTGGAATAAACACTCACAGAGGGCAATGAACAGAGTAACTCAGAGATTTAAAAAAAAAATCAATCAGTTAATGCAAAACTTCTCTGAAAGTTTGCACAGAAGCCGAGCAAATAGTGAGCTTTAGACTGCAGCAAGTCTTCACTCAGTATTCGCAAATATGGGGAAGTGATCATTATTTATAAAAATCCCATAAAAGGTATCCATTTTTTTTCCTCTGTAAATGAGTAATGGCTTGATCATTTAGCACCCATGAGTCATAAGTTTTCTCTTGTAAAGAGGATAAGATCAAATCCCATGGCAACATGTTCAGTCACATTTAAGTCTTAACTGTGTGTTTTTCCTCTCTTCCTCTGCCTTCCACGTTTATAGGCTTCTCTGCCCCATACTGTTCTAACATACAAGGACACGGTTTCATTAACATTACATGAAAACACAGATCTTGCTTTTTTAAGCAGACCAAGAGCAAGGATGTTAGGGGAAAAAAATCAGTCAAATCAGTCAAAATGCTCACTATCCTGCTGAATTTTTATGCAGTCATGTTGAGCACTGTCACAGGTAACAGGAACACTTATATGTCAAATCTGTTTGGATTTTTTCTTTTTTTTTCTTTTTTTTATTCCCCTTCTTTCCCATCGCACCCCTCACCAAGGGAGAGAGGGGAATTGCCTGCAGGCTTTCATCATGCTGCAGGACACATAGGCTGCTACTGGGATAATCTGTGTCTGGAAGTCTAAAAGAAATATTGAGTAAAAATATTTTGCGTTTCGTTGCTCCCTAGCTCTGCCTATGCTTTGGGGAAGAACAAACAACACACACATTTTTTAATGCCACTTGAGCAAAGTTGAACACACAAATCCCATTAACAATAATTGGATTTGTGCACATAATTCTGAATACTTTGAACACTCTCCCATGAAGTTTCTCCCAACCCCTCAAGAAGCAGGAACAATTCTATGTTATTTAAACATAATCTCACTGACAGGTAATTTTGTGACACAAAATTTATTGCTGGCTTGTCCGTTGAGGGCATGTTTCACCATTAATGTTTCCTTTTAAAAACTCCAGCATACATTAAATGCTCATACCAAGCTTCCTGGTGTTTTCCTTGGAAAATCTTGCTTTCTGTGGTATTTCACATTATCCAAATCCCTCTTTACTCACCCCTCCTCTTCTTCGAACAGTGAGGACACCCTTGAAAATGAAATATTTGATCTCCAAAGACCCTACTGGTAAAATATTTTTTTAAATAAACCCTTTACAGTATTCACCTATTACCTCAGACATTCATGTGGTATAAATTTTGAATAAACGTCTACCAGCTTGCAATTGATCAAGTGAGCTAGAGGCCATGAATTTAACATGACTAGTCCAGCGAGCTGCCTCTTTCAACCTACCATTTGCCGCTAGACTTCAATGCAGTCATTAGGAGAGGGGGCCACAGGCTGCCACTCCTGTGGGCTAAGAGGCTGTCTGTGCTATCCGGAGAGTCGGCTCTGGCTTTCGGCCCTTCGGTAACACAAGTGGCTTTAGTTCATGTGCATTTATGGCAGTGAGTCATTTGGAGATCTCAGACATACCTCTGCGATGGTGAGTTGCTGAAACAGGTCGTGCTATCAATTAACATGGAAAACAAAGTAATTTCCTACCTAGGAGCAGGCGAGGGGACGGGGAGAAGGAAATTAAAAATGCCATTATGCCACATGACCCAACAGGAGTGGAGCACAGCCATCGCACACATCACACTCATAACACATTAGGCAGGCGCAAGCTGCGACTTGCAAACTCAAGCTTAACATACATCATCATTACCTTACAGGGAAGGCTCTCAAGTTCTAATAAGAAAAGTATCTGATGAGATGAAAAGTTAAGAATAGGATCTACGTAGCTAAGTTAAAATACAGGGGGTGTTTTTGTGGCCACAGAGCTGGGAAGGGTTTCAACGCATAGGGCTTGTACTGATACTCAGCCAAGGATGCCCAGTGCTACACTGAGGCCGAAGGTAAGGTAAGATTGCGCACCCCCAAATGCCACAGAGCCCGTGATGTTGCTCCTGAGGCACAGGTTTCTATTAAATGCTTTGCTTCATTGTCAGCAGCACTTTCAAATTTAGAAATATACATTTTGTGTAAAGGAGCATTCATGGCTGCATTAAGAAATCAGGGGCATAAACCATTAGTTGGTTCAACACGGCATAAACAATTAAAAAAAAGGAAGGCAAGGTGAGGATGGCATGTCATGAGGAAGGACTTCTCATCATCCACAGAGTGGATGATGCTTAACAAGCAGTAAGGATAGAAGGGATTTTCCTAGACATACACTCAGGAAAGAACACAGAAGAATACTCTCTTCTGGAGCACAGTCAGAAGAAATTACTCCCTTATTCTAGAGTATAACCGAGACTCTAGACAGTTGGAAAGCCTTGTTCCCCCATCACTTTGAGAGAAGAGATGTGGTAGCTCAGCCATGAAGGACACCCACGAGGTTGTCCCATCTCCTCCCTGCTGTACTGCTGGTGCTTCTCCACAAGGCTAGTGAGAAGGCTGGGTGTAATCCTGCCTCCATGTCGCTGCAGACTGCCAGAGCATAGATACAGCCCTCAGGCGAGGGATGATTTGGGCCAAGAGAGCAGCAATTAGCACTGAAGAAATAATTATTTCACCCGTTTGCAGTTGGGACTTGGAGCGCTGCTGATGGTCTGACCAACCGCTGAGCTTCTGCCCCTCAGAAAAGCCAGAACAAGCTTTGAAAGGCAAGTCACACACTGGGCATCAGTGCTGGGTATAGCTGGCTTTACTAGACTAGAGTCAAGGGAAAGCCTTCCATTAGCATAAATGGAAACATGGCTAAATCCATCATTTATTAGAAAGACATAAAGCTGAGTAAACAAGTAAAATACACGATACTTTATAACAAGGTGTTTTCTCCCTTGGGGAGAAAATATTTCCAGATTCAAACACTTCATAGTAACGTACAATTCTGTAGTAAATACCACCTGTGGATCTCAACTGCAGAGCCTGCTGCCCAACCAGCCTTCTAGAAATCACTGCCATTTAAACCATTCAAAATGAGTTCTAGGAGGCAGGCTCTGGAAAATCACACCATATTTCCATTCTATATCATCTTGATCATCTCCATCATCACTGCAAGGCTATTAGTGCATGCACACATGCACACAGAAGCACACAAGCACATATACACACACACATGCAGAGGAATAAGTAGGGCAATGGAAAATACATTCCGTCTTCGCTCACTTATTCCATATACAGGCTAATTTCTAAACCACGGGGGAGCAAATGTTCTATAAAGCCCTCTTATCCTACAACTAAATACCCCTGCTAACGAAGACTTAGCAGCACAGCCATCACTATCAAAAGCACTAACTTTTAGATTAGTAGCAGTTGGCAACTCAGTCGTCCATATTTCATTTTAAGGAAACCTTTTTAAGACTGCTCTCTTATTTTCAGGAGGACTATAAATGCACTTCTCATGTTTTTATTTTATTTACTCAGCCCTGGGGATTTTGGTCCCTCTTTGCAAGCCATAAATTTTCCTTTAAATCTTTTTTTTTCCTTTGGTAATAATATATTCCAAAATGAATCGGACAAGGGGAGCAAGGACGCAGGTCTCTTCTCAAAGCGTTTTGGCCGAGCATCACTGCTGCTTCACAGGGTTTGCAGTCAGCCTGTGGTCACTAAGCAGAGCGCTAATGACCATAAATTTTCCTTTAAATCTTTCTTTACAGTAATAATATATTCTAAAATGAATCGGACAAGGGGAGCAAGGACGCAGGCCTCCTCTCAAAGCGTTTTGGCCAATCTTCAGCAGCATCACTGCTGCTTCACAGGGTTTGCACTCAGCCTGTGGTCACTAAGCGGAGCGCTAACAACCGCCACAGAAAGGGAAGGCCGCGTGTGTCCAACATGGCTCTCCCTCCATGTCGCTTCCTCCTTCCACACCAGGCCGCCTTCCCCTTGGCAGCCTGATAGACTGCACCGTATAAATTAATAAAGAGGAGGGCAAGGCAGCGAGGAAGACAGAAAGCAAGAGACACAACGGCAGCTTTTAAAATTGTTGCTGTAGAGGATTTATCTGCAGGTCTGAGGGGACAGCACTCAGTGCTTGACAGAATGAGTTATGGCGGCAAGCAGGGGACGGAGGAGGAGGCAGAGGGAGAGCAGCCTGGGAGGAGAAAACCTCCAAAGTCTCGTGTCTAAAATGCTCTTGGAGTGTTTCCAACTGCCAGTTCAGAACAATGTTGACATTTAGCCTTTTCTAATCAGTGCTGTCCGTCACCCAGGGCTGAGATTCCTGCCGTATGACGGAGCCCTCCCGCAATTGGCAGCGCCGCCCTCCCTCCCTGTTGTTCCTCCGTGCCCACCACCACCTCCCACCATCACCCAGCCTGGCACTCGTGTCAGAACCCACTAATTTTAACTTCACAACAACAGGCTGGGGCGCATAACGGCCGTGGGTCTGGGCCAATATATACACAGGGTTTATAGCGCAGCAAGAACAGCTGCCTGCGAGATACCAAAATACCTCTGATGCACCTTAAGCTGCTAAAAGCTCAATGGCTCCTGCTGGACTGCAAGACAAGGTGAGAAAACCCTCATTTTAACACTGGTTCCACTTAAAGAAATTTAATAGGTGCTGTTAAATGAAATATCTCACATGCCAACAAACCAAGGCTTTAGAGAGAGTTGAATTCAGGTACAGGATCCTTCTTTGACCCAGGTGAGGTTGTGGAAACCTACACTTCTACTTATTTATCAATTTCTGGTTTTAAGCAGAGACAAAAAGGCAGAAATGACAGAAAGAAATATTTAATTGACATGAAGAATTGTGCTCATTATTTACTAATCACTTTAACACTTAAATCTCTGACAAGTTCAGTCTCTTTCACTGTGCAGAAGCACAGAGTGAAGTTAAGCACAGAGTGAAGTTAAAGTCACATTTTCTCCAGCATCACAGAACAAAACAAGATTTTGGTATCACTTTTGGCCAAAAATATTGCCTGCTCAGTAGCACCAGGATTGGAAAAGGCCAGAGATCACTGTGGAGCTGGCTCAGATAGAGCGGGATAAGGTACATTCACAGTGATGGCCTGCCTTATCTATCACAAAGCCAAGGGCAGTTAAGAGGGAGGAAAGTGTTCACAGCACCAGGCAATGTGCTCTGCAGCAGCTGCCTGTTATCGTGGACACTCATCATGGA
>JAUBOD010000163.1:2350016-2376383 GCA_032353885.1 Nothura maculosa
GTCATAAATAACTCAGTAAACAGTCTTATTTTTATGCAGATAATGCATATGAAAACTCAAAATAATCTATCTTTTTTAAAAAAGCATAATTACTGGGCTTCTTGTATTTGAAATCCAGAAAGAGCTTTAAAATCAAATATAAAAAAAAAATCTGATACAGGTTTAGAGTGTATCTATCTTTACAGTGTCTAAATGTAACTCCGAGAAGAAATGCTAAGCTCAAAGACACATCTTCACATATGCAGAATTATATTTAAAGTATGGGATCTACTAGACAAAAGATTTGGATGATTTTAGGACATTGTGAAGTTGAGAATTTCAAGTTATTACCTTAACAACAACCTGACTGATTGACAGAGTGACAACGTCATTAAAGTATCCTGGGCTCTAAGCACTACATTAACATAAATCACTCCTTGTCTTATTTTCCTTCTGCTATAATAAGCCACCATGTAAAAGATTCAGGGGGAGAGTAGAGAGTCAGAGCAATATTTGAATTGACAAGCCACAAACACTCTTATATCATGTGGAGATGAACGGAGAAGTGCATATATGTGCATTTATACGCACACAATTTTGTAGCCTGTCACCAAAGGCAACCATGAGTCCCTCATTCTTGTTCTTGTCTCACAAGAGTGAAAGTTTCTGCTAGTTTCAGCTACTAGAAGCAGAAACTGCTGGTTTCAACTACTGTATTGACTGACTGTCTGCAGGAGTGAACTTTCTGCTGTAACAGGATGATGCACGAGATTAAAATGAGTTGGTGTTTATGAAGTGTTTTCTTCCCTCCAGCCAACAGAGCCTGTGCAGCTTCTCCTACTGGGACTGCCCGATTTCCAAACGGCGTCGGCTGCAGAACAACGTGTCCCCCAAGTGTGTTTCTCCTGCTGTGGACAGGATGGGCAGGATAAGGCTCTTGAGGGTGGGAGAGCTCATTTGTTTGGTTTTATTCCTCGCTTAAAAGTCTCCAAAATAGAAAAACAACAGAAAAGAAAACAGAAAACCACCAAGTTTGTATAACACGAGGAATGCTTATTAGATGTTCCTATTTTCTCTTCAGGCCATTGGTTTTGTATTTACATTTTCCCCTTATTGCAATATAAGAAGTTTCCTTTAAAATATTTAAACAAACAAACCCCATCACATTTATTCTGTTTGCATTCATTTCAGAAGACAAAGAGAAAAACCTCCAGGCCAGGAATATATTATATAAAATTTGAATCTAAGGTGTGGAAATTAAGTGAAATTTTCTACCAAACTACACCTGCTCAAGAGACACACTGATTTTCAGCTCAGCTTGAATTCACTAGTGCTACCCAAACGCGTAACCGATAGCACAGAAATATTATAATCAGAAAATATTTGCAAGATTCCTCTTCTGGAGATTGCAGCAGCACTGACTTCATCAGGAAACGGTGTGGTGGTGTAAATCAGGCAGGTGCATTTTGCTTACCTTCTTATGCACATTATGCACTTCATTTTGCTGATGCTTTTCTAGCAGTGAGAAGAATACAGTGGCACCCCATTCTCAGAACAATAACACTAAGCATGCAGAAGACTTGCTGACTTTCAGCCTCCTGAATTAATGGTGAATAAACCTCATTAAAACCAAGCTGTATTTGGGCACAGCTGTTTCTCTGCTTTATCTGCAGAGCTAACATGCAGCATGGAGTTCTGTTCAATACTGTTCAGAAAAATTCAGGATAAGCCTGATAAGCCAGGAAGTGATGCACTGTGGCTCTAGCATAGGAATATGATCTCAGGAATGCCTTTATATTGGAAATATTTAACTTGCTATTTCTAAATGCTCCTGAATGTGCGTGCATAGTGCTCTACATGCTACAGCATGTATGTGTATTTCCTCTCTCTCATTTCACACAGGTAGATCAGGCAAAAGGCAGTTTAATAAAGCAACAGCTACAAGTAGTTGTTCAGAAATGGATCCTGGCTCTTCCCATCTTTGACACTATTTCCTCAGACACAACCTTAATGCTCAGACCAAGATCTGACAGTGGGGCCTATCCAGTAGCAGCAAAGGTCATGGATTTGCAAATATAACCCATGACAAATGTTTTGGATACTTAATGCTCAGAGCAGTGTAAACCTAAAACCTGCAGCTAGTAGGCTAAGATCATCCGATCTGCCAGCACTGCCTACCTTGTTGGTTTGGGTTGCAGATTTTGCTCGGGGCAGAGCTGTCAATTGCTGCCTGCCTCGAGTTCCTGAGAGCTTTAATAAATACAATCTTGCAAGTGAAAAAAAGAGCATGGCTGTACTCTTAACTATACTAATTTCAGAGGTGGATTTGATAGGTAGGATGCTCGGCTCAGGAGGAGTGTCATCAAGAGGAGGCAACAAAGCCGCTTTCTCATACACTTACCTATCTGCTTATCTTCCCAATCTAATCCTTTGCATTTAGGGGCTGGACCTTTCCCAGCCAGGCTCTTCCATCTCCTATTTGATGGCATAGGCTCCTGGGGAGCCAGAATAATGACAATCTCATTTCACTGTTTAACTTGTCTGTTCTCATTTCAGTCCAGGTCCTAAGGG
The DNA here is from genome assembly GCA_032353885.1 of Nothura maculosa. Classification (NCBI taxonomy): domain Eukaryota; kingdom Metazoa; phylum Chordata; class Aves; order Tinamiformes; family Tinamidae; genus Nothura; species Nothura maculosa. The sequence continues at coordinate 2,352,567 of JAUBOD010000163.1, forward strand.
TCATTATCATTATTATTACTCTAGTCCACACTGTCCTCCATCAACAGCTAACTCAGACATATTTCAACAGAGAGTCCCTGCAAGATGAACTTACAATCATTATAGATAAGACACAGCAAGTACGGGAGGCATAAAGGGACGTTATTCCCATTTAACGCGCGAGCAACTATGGCAGGAAGATATTAAGTGATTTGCTGCAGGTCACCCATCTACATCTCACTCACTGGAGCTCTTTCCCCTCAATGCTGCCTTCCCCAAAAGGGTATGGGCACATTCCTACTCTGTGCAGGCAGCACCTCCCGGCTATTCGGAATGTCAGTGGTCTCCATAACCAACTTTACCACAGCCAGTTCTCACAGACTACACATGGACTCCCGTTTAGAAGAAGAAGGAGCAAAAGAAAGAATATAGCTAATTGGACTGTATTCTTTGAGGGCTCTTTTGAAACGAGGACTCTCAAGCAGGAAAAAAAAATCTTCCAAGATTGCAGCGTCAAGCTGTGCGCTAAGCCGCAGCGATAGGCTAAAATCAACAGTTCTCGCACAGTCCCAAGAAATTAACCTGACCGAAAATATTTTTGGGAGACTTTTGTGGGGCAAGAACAGGCTTCGCAGGCTGCTGCTCTCACCCCACAGTGCTGGTAGGCACCTTCGGAGCTCTCCCAGTCCAGGGACGGGCCCTTCGGAGCGTTTCGGAGCAGCCCTGGACCAAGGAGCCCCCTCCTGCCCCAGCCTTTACGTAGAGTCCTCAGATTCCCCTCTGACAGTCGGGGGGTAACGTAAGAATGAACCTGCAGCCGACTAATTGGAACCACAGAGCAAATGTTACAGGTCAGCTCGCTAGTGGAGGGACTTTTACACTCTTCCTCCCATCCTTTTTTTTAAATTATTTTCCCCTCGCCCCCTGTCATTCATTTTTGCTCCCTAGGGACAGCCCATGGCAGCTGCAGGAATGAGAAGAAGGAGGGCAGAATAAGACCCCCAGAGGTCCTTAAACAGCTGGTGTTATCAGGTAACCCAATGCCCCTGTCTAGGTTTTAATCAGATTGTGTAACTACCCGTCATGAGCTGAAATGGACCCTGCAGCACCAAATCCTGTGATTTTTGGCTAGCTGCATGGAAGCCCAAGCCAGATGATTTCTCCTTATCTTCTGCTCCTGCAAAATAACTACCCTACAACAAGAACTACTTAGGAATCTTCTTCAGTAACAACCATTTGCAAGGAAGTACAAATGGTCCCCTTGATCTCGGCTAAGGCTCCCCTACAGCACACAAGAAAGAAAGTATGACAAGTTAAATATAAAACTGGTCACTTTTCTGTCACTGTGTGGCTGTTTCCTAACATTCATCCTGCAAATAAAGCTGTGAAGGTCAAGCTAGCCGGGTATTTTCTCAGCTCTTCACCAAATCTTGAACATTTTCACATTTGGACACCCTCTTTCCTTGATGCTGCACCTTGCTTTTTCTCTCTTTTTCCCCTATATCTGTCTGAGTCTCCTTTCTTATAACTCTTACATGAACTGTCTCTAGACTCCTTTCCCAGTACATCACAAATACACACTCCACGTCTCTTTCCCCCTATTCTTTCTATGTGTCTACTCTCCTTGCTACTTCTCAGCTATCATCCTTACCTCTCCTGCCAAAAAGCCTCTTGCAGTCTCTTCTCTTGCAGACCCCAAAGTACTTGAAACATCCTTCTGCAGGACCCTAAATGCTGCCCAGGACCCCTTCAGGCACACGTATGGCTCCAACGTATGAACTTTGAATAGGGCAGCAATAAGTGACATGCAAAACATATGACACTGAACATAGCTACGAGCAGAGTTAAGGAACAGGCCCTACACAAGAAACATTTGCAATTGCTGCTCTGAAAGATATAATAATGCCAAGGAAAAGTGACCTCTGGTTTTACCACCATCGCTGCTTCGTGGGCTTCTTTCCTTACATTTAGCATGTGGTGTTGGATAATTAAACATATACAGATCACTATGAAACATAGGCCAGATAACACAATGTTCAGTAACTGGAGAAGTACTGCAGCAGGGGACATATTACATGAGAATTTCCAAGAGCTACAGAGATGGGAGAAGGTGAAAGAGGGGCATAAAAAAGGAACGATGTGAAGGGGAAGTATTTGGTAGCTTGTTTGAGGGCTGCAGGGAGGAAGAAGGAAGCAATATAAGCCTGGAGGAAGCCCCACATTATTTGTGTGTTTCAGTTCTCAGAAGCAACCAGAACTTTGATGCTTACTCAAATGTTAAAATTTCATCCATCACCTCTTGCTGGTCTCAATAGTATATTAAGTTCTTTTACAATTCCTAGTAAATTTTAAACAACTCATTAGGAGCCCTCAAAACAGTTGGACAATCCTTGGGCACAAGAGTATACTTAATCTCATACAAAGCAGTCCATATAATTCAATCTAAACTTATAGATGCTAATTGGAAATGGGATACACAATCTACTAGGTATTAAAAGTTAAAATTTTCCCCTTCTATATGAATACTTTATGGCAAATGCAGACACATGGTAAAGCTGGTAATGATAACAAATAAAAAGCAGGTACTCATAGTGTGGCAGGGGAAGAGCAAAACATTTTGCTTTTAATGTAAATCCCTCCTCATAATTCGCATTTCCCTGCTATGTTTTTGAGCAAGCTTGCAATACTCACTTCAAAGATGATATAATTTTCCCAAGCCTCTCCCTCAAGAGGTGTGTGGTTTATAATATAGTTTACTTAAAAGCAAGGACTTGGAATCAAACCCTGGCAACAACTGTTAGACGTTTTTGGAAAAGCAGTGCTGGTTTTTGAGGGATCTTTGCCTTTTTTTTTAATGTTGACCTTTTCAATAGTTTAGAAAACATGTCACAGCTTACAGTGCTGCCTAGTTTCTAGCCCAAAGGTTGGAAAGTAACAGAGAGGTAGCAGCCTTGGGTTACTACCAGGTAATAGTGAGCAACCTGCTTTCACACAACATCCTTAAATACTTGCTTGAAGGAAGCAAAAAGGGCAGGAAGGGATCGATGCACTCACACTCACCCTTTTGTTGTTCTCTTCTTCTTGCGCCTTCCTAAACTCGTGCTCCAAGGAGCAATCAATGTCGTTGAAGAGGCCCACTTCCTCACAGTTCTTCAGAAAGCGTGTTGGTGTAGGAGTCTGATCTGAGAATGGGAAAAGAAATATTCATTGAGATGCAGCACACACAGGAGAGGGAGAGAGGACCTCTCTTTTTTTAGAAGACTGTTTAACTATTGAACTTGCGAATGCCTTCCCCCTCCTACTCATCATCCCTGCAAACAAACCACATGGCACCGGTTTGACACTGCGCGCTGCAGACAGGCAGGGCCTGCCCACAGCCATCATTCAACCAGACAGACAACAGGGCAGATTTTCAGAGAGCACGTAGCACACAAGCACCCATCCCTAACATGTGCAAATGGTCATTAAAATTAGGCAGAAAACCCCAATGATAATTGCATGTAAAGCAACTCACGGCACATATGTTAATGGGTATTTACCCTGGAGCACACAGGTAACTGCGGCAGATGCACATTGGTTACACCTTCACTCCTTGAAAACCACCCAAACATTCCCAGCTTTATGTTGGGAAACACACTGCAAGTAAGCCAGGGTGCAAGGAAGTCCAAAGAAGTTTGGGGGATAACCTCAGTCAGTGTTTTTCCAGAAAGAAAAACTGAACCCAAAGTTGAGAACCAAGAATTGTTCATGTAAAACTCAGCTCCGAGCTAACTCCACGCATTTGAAGCAACTTCTGAACTCCTCCACCTCAGCCTCCCCATCCCCAAATAACTGCAAGACAGAGCCCTGCTAACAAAGATAGGAGATAGTCCACATGGTTCTATCAGATTTGGGCTCCAAAACAGTGACATTCCAGGCAAAAGAAACTTAGAAAGTAAAAGGCTCCAATCAAGTAGTAAAGGAAAGAAAATCTCCTCCATCTTAGCTCCTCTTTTCCTCGCTCCCACATGAACTCATGCTGCTTTGCAGTACCTCATCTTATGGAAAGATTGGCCCAACTCTTCTCAAAAATCACTTCTGCACAGTCCCTTATAACTCTCCGATTGTGAAATTCATTCTGCTAAGAGTGAAAACAAGTGCCTGTCACACTAATCCCTGTTGCCCATACAGGGCCAAACCTGACCTCAGGCAGAAGGCTCCCACTTTAGTGAACTCTGGGGATAAAAGCTTAGCTTGTGCCTGGCTAAGATGGGTCAGGTTCTAGTATTTCCCTGTTGCAGGGAACAGTTACCAGACAGACCGAACGATCAGCATAGAAACGCATAGCAACCCCTAAACAAAAGGAATGTGTACAAAAGGATATAGAGTTTCCACTTGGAAATTAAGGGGTGGATCCTCCACTTATAAAATCAGCATGAAGCTTATTTCCACCTCTAGAATGTCTGGTCCTACAGCTTTGACCTTTTTAAAGCAATTTAAGGGCAAGGCCCCTGGTCTGCATGTATACTGCAGATGGAACATATTGATGCAACGTAAGAAGCAGGGCCTTAATGTTAAAATTCTGTTTTTATTTCTTTTGGCTTCAGCATTATTCTTGTGAGCTTAAAGGAAACAAGACTCAAGTGTTTGGGAATGCACACATATTTATCTATTAGTTTTCACAGCTAACTACTGTATTGCCAGAGACAGAAACATAAGGCCTTCCAAGAACCTTGCAGGAACTCAGCGTAAGGAGCTGAGTCAGTGCGTGAATCCAGTGACATGGATGGGCACGCAGCACTGCACAGTCTGTGCCCTAAATAAGTGATGCCAAACTAATCTCTAGGGTAACCTCACCGAACTCCATGGATTTACACCAGAGTTGTCTTTGGCCCTTAGGCTGCAATTTGTACTGGAGATGAAGCACACTGAAAATCCACAGTAATAGATTTCATTTACAAAAAGGATGAAATACTGCTTCCAAGACCAAGAATGTGTCTTCAAAGACATACAGTCTTCACTCTGCCTCTTTTCCAATTAATTTTCTTGATTTATTACCAAACAGCCTTAGAGCTCATAGATTAGTAACACTATTTACACCAGTTACATATGGAGATGGTGTTTGTAAGTGATTACCTCAATCTCCCTATATGATTATTGTAGTTCCCTTGCTCCAGCCATCAGACTGGCAACAGTTCAGAACATTTCATTAAAGGGACAACCCTTCTCCTACTGCCCCAAAAATCAAAGAGAGAAAGAAGGGTCCACGCAGCAACCACCCCAAGCCCCTCTTGCAGACCTCCTGAAAGCCAACTAAATCCAATGTACATCAAGGCCAAACTTCCCACCTTATATTACTTCATCTTTTCACGTTCATAAAAACCAGAGATCCATGAATCCTCTGCATTTTCATGATGGTGTAATTGCCAAAAAAAATCAGATTTTATAATGCTTGGACACTATAAGGTATTGGGATTGGGGTCAGTTTGGGTCAGCCCTAGATATCAAGGAATTTGGCCGCTATCCTGAGCAGCCATCCCAGTTCTATTCAACAAACAAAATCCTCCCATCCACAACTGTGACGACAGCTACTTTACTGTGCTTTTGGGCACCCTCTTCTAGCCAGCTGTAGCTTCTTTGCCATCCAATGGTTGCTTAGAAAGTTATTTCTATTTAGTCTTTATCACTAGGTTAAACACAGAACCAGTTGAACTTGCAACTAGGCAATAAATATCTTGTTTGGTCTACTACTCCAGTGAGTAATCTGCCTGTTTGTTTACACGGTCCTCATTGCAGATGGGCTGCAAGACATGTTAAGTTTAAACAGATTTTAAAAATGCAACTAGAGAAAAAAAAAAGAGTAAAAAAAAAAAGCTTGCGGTCTAATCTTTGCAGTTTCCAAGTCAACCTGTTATGTTTTATAGGAGAGAATTTCAAAACATCTCAACAATCAGATTCTAGATGGAATATGATACGCTGAATATAAATTGGGTGCTAACCACAGCCAAAACCTATCCCCAACCCCAGTGCTTGATGCGATGACCTCTGATTTTCTACATTCACTGAAAATACTTGCAGTAAGGCCATTGAAAACTTGGAGTTTTCAGCAAAGTAAAAAAAATCAACTAGATATTCACTTTGGCTGTGGGGTTTGGGGATTTTTTGTTTGTTTGTTTTGTAATTACTGAATTAATAGTCTCTTAAATGAGACTCAGTTCAATAAGCTGTTGTGAAAATAGCCTTAACAAATACAACAAATACAACAACATGAAATGCTGCATTAGCTTGTTATACAGAGGGTTTATTTGAATCATCTACCAGACTGCATTTTGTACAATTAGCCTGGATCCTGGAATTTCATCTCTCAAAGCATGAATGGAAATCCTAAAGCATGATATTAGTTTAAAAAATAATAAAAAAAAAGCTGGAGAATTAAAGAACAGCTATGCTAACCATGGTTTATTTGGAAAAAAATAAACAAAGAATTTCCAGATTTTTAAAGTTTATATTGACCATTAAACTACTGCAAATGTTATTCATCCCAGCAAAAGATATCCAATACCCCAGCTCCGAAGTGAGTAACTTGATTCTTCATCTTTTTAAAAAAAGTGTTTAGTCTCATGTGCAGTAATAATAGACATTTGGCTTGTTCAGCTGTGGAGCTTTGTTGAATTTATATACTTACCAGTGTTATACTTTCATGCAATGATAACAAAGCCCGAGAAAGAGGACTAGCGCTGAAATCAGAAGGGCAAGCTCCAAGAAAAGGGGAATAGTCTGAGAATTTCAAGGAAGTCTCTATTGATTGAGCAGGTTACCACCCATGTGTGCCAAAATGTGCAGGTCATGACACCTCAAGTGATGGATGAGCAGAGTTGTGTTCAGTTGTACCTGATGGAACTGCCCTTATAGAGGAGCTCGCGGCTCAGGGCTCCCAAGAACTTTGCTGCTAAATTATTTACTATGGACAGACTGGGCTTTCTCTGGGGGCACATACATTGGGTACAACATGTCTTTAATCCCTTCCGGTCACGCAGAACCTCCTTGGCTGAATTTTAGAGAGGAAAGAGGGGAAGAAAAAAAAGTGCAGCAGACTTTCCATTCCATTATTCGGCAGAACAAGGAATGAAGAAGTGAACTAGAAATCAGACAAAACAATTTTTCTTTAAATCCACTCATTTTGCACTCCACAAAATTGATATCTAGAAAACCCTCCATTTGTAAATTAGAAAGAGGAAAAAAATGGATGAAACAATTTACTTCACTGATACTGGCAATACCTGCAAAGAATAATATAATTTCACTACCAGTTTCATATTCCTCTATGCATCTAGAGCAGACTGTTTCCTTCTCCATAGTGGGATTTACCTTCAAAACTGCAAAGGATGGGATCACAAAATAGAATCAGGAGTAGAATCAAGCTTTCCACATGTATGGATAACGATGGCCTTTCTTCCGTCTGCTAGAAACAGTTTTTGGAACAAATTCTTTTTGCCTTAAAGAGGGCAAGCTTTCATTCCTTCCTCCTAAATTTGCTACCAAGGGAATCTCAATGTGCCCCCTCCCAAAATTCAGTTCCACACAGCTGCTAGTACTCACCTGGAGGGAACAATCTGTCCCATAATAATTAATATTTCAGCATTGTGAAGACACACAAAAAACTTTTGACACGCACAAAATGCAGAGCTTCACGTCAATGTAAGGTTTAGTCAGCACATCAGCAGAGTGCTGGCATTTATTTTAGTCAAACTAACTAGGAAGTTTCCTGCAGTGACGACTGGTATACAAAACTGAGACAGATTTTATATATTATCATCTCAGACAGTTCTTCCTTGGCTAAGAAATGTGAAAATGGAAACCATAAATGAGTCTATATCCGTAGTCAAGCAGGCTTTTGAACAAACAAACAGACAAGAAATAAACATACAAAGAGGAGTAACTAACATTACAATCTTATTACTATCTTTTAAAATGAATGTCAAGTTATCGACAGAAGAATCACTTGTGTTTTAATGAAATGCCTCTAATGGACTTCCTTTTCCTTGCAGTCAGAGGACACCATTAGTGTATTAGCTATTTAGTGTACGTATGTGCCTGGAGTTAGTTTGGGAACCACCACACAGAAAAGCTCTTGTAAATGCAGCAGAACTAGTTGGTAGCAAGGAAAGCTCTTGGCTAGACATACCTGATAAATCAGCAAAGCACCAGTGGCTTCAACCAGGTCATGTATAATCAGATATTAAACACTGACCCTGCTCACAAAACATCTTATTTTGACTTCACCTCTCACTTACAAATTTGTATTTCATAACCTGGCACACATTTCATGCTCCAGAAACAAGTTCCTGCTTCTTGAGTCATGTTGTGTTCAGTTTCTAAGATGTGTTGCTACAAAAAAAATCAACAGGCTTGCAATTTTAGTGACTCTCTCCAATAATAGTTCAAGAATACAGGATGGTTATTGTCTCTTAAACAATAATGACATTAGAAATAATTGTAATGCTATCTTAAAGCATACGGGCTTTTTTTTTGGCTTTTTTTTGTTCACTAACAACGTTAAAGTTTTTCACTATTTTTTTAATACTGAACAGATTCAAATACAAAACGGGCACATTAAAATAGAGTATATAATATACTGTAAAAAAGGAGAAAACCTGACTTCAAGGCAGTTTAAAACACACACACACTAATGCTGCACCTGGCTTATTGCTGAGCAATTGCTTCTTTGGATCTACTGATGACAGAAACAATTCCCCCTCTCCCTCAGAAATCAAATGAGCAAAAAGGCAAAGAAACAAGAAGGAAGACATGAAGACAAATGTCTAAGAGGAAAGTCTGTCTCCTTTTCCCATATATCATTAAAATTTCATTATGAAATCTAAGAATAAAACATGTTAAACTTTAAGGTATTTAGATTTCCTCAGGGTTTAGGAGGGTAATGTGACAACTATTTTTCAATGTCTCTGAACAGAGAGTAGAAGAGCTACCAAACTAAGGCTGCAAAATGCCAAACCAACCCACCAAATGAACATAAAAGAAATATCAGATATGACAGCACCAGGCTATCAGGCCATTGTGGTCAGAAACGCTCACCATAGTCCTGAGAGTACGAGCAGCTTTTTACTCTTCCATTACCACAGAGGATATTCACACATAAACCATAAAAATATAATCCTCAAATACAACGTTATAGCTGTTTTGGCCACAAACATCTCCATGTTTGCATCCTGAGTTGGCTAGCGGCAGGACAACACTACTGATGGGAATCCTGGAAGCCATTCAAAGCATTCCCCGGGAAAGCAGCCCGTGGAGGGCCATATGACACAAGTTACCAGACATAACTGGGGCTGTGGCACTCAGGGGACTCCTGATGACAGAAAATGCTCCTCAGAAACCGCCTTCGAGAGGCAGTTGTTGCAAACAGCAAGTTCTGTGGCAAGCGAGCGCTTTACGGGGGGAATGTGCCCAAAGTGCAGTGTTCTGCAAAGAATTTCACTGTCAGAGGACCCTGCCGAGCACGAGGGCAGCATTTTCTCACGTGTGCTTGCAAACGCAGGATTCTGCGGGCACAGCCTGGCATGCACATACTTTACAGGCCCTGCTCTCTAATGTGCTGCATGCTGTTTCTTTCTAAAATTAGTCTGTTATGGCATTTTCCAGAGTAAGATGAAAAGAAACTTAATTTAGGATGAGGGCTGTCAGATTTTTCACATGTAGCTAAAGTACCAGAGGCAGAAGACAAACAAAAACCTTAATGAAATAAATGCAAGCAATTGTTACCCAGATATGATTTCCTAGGGTTTATTCATAAAACAGTCAGCCTGAGAGCTCCCTAATTACTATATTTGCACACAGAATGGTCAGAGATGAAGTTTTGCTGAGAGTAGGTCCTCATACATGACAACAGGCATAATTTACCTATAAAAAGTCTATTTCAAAAGAAGAGTATCTAAATTTGACTAATATCCACAGATACATTTGTATTGAAGCTTCTTCCCCACAATCACTTTGAAACCTTGAAAAATTGTTAGTGACATTATTCCTAAGCATCAACTAGCACAACCCAAGGAATATAAAATAGGAAAGCAAACAGGAGAGGAGAGAGGCAGTGAGATTAGGATGTAATGTCTGTAAATCTACCCCACAATTACTGAATGGTAGCAAGCCCCCAACATGTAATTATTGAATTCTAGCAAGCCCCCAGTGTGTGGACACTCAGACAAGAAAATGAGAAAACCACATCAGCAAGTATAAACTGGAATTGCACATAAGAATAGATCTGCACCCCGCAACATCTGCACATCATGGCAGCAGCGGAGAGGGATGATTAATTCTGGGGGGAAGAGTGCTGGATATTACCCCCTGTTTTACCTTTCTTCAGCTGCAGGATTTACAGCTATTTAAAGTGGGCAGGTCTTTACAGAGGTGACTCTCATGATGTGGCCTATTAGGGTTGCTGAAGGGAGCTTGTCAAAGTTAAAATAGTGGGTCTTGCAGGAACGCTCTAATTGCACTTCATTAACACGCTCAGTGCTGGGCTCCCAGGTGACAAGCTCTTAAGTGCCCGTATTTCATGGGCGCTCTGACAGGGGACTCGGTGACAGAGCTGCCAGCACGGCTGGGGTTCAGCAGCCTCCCTCCCCCTCGTGCCAAACCTGTGGGAAGGCACAGGAACAGCAGCTGTCTTTCTATCCAAAGAAATACATTCCAGCTTATTCCCTCTCTACTTGTGATTTAATTGCGGCGGCGTGGGGGGGAGGTTTAAAACCAATCTTGGAGGTATTTTGCCAGTAGCTTTCCAGTAGGAGTCATGCTTTCAACATCATCTGAATAGTTATCTTGACTCTTGAATTCATGTCTTCTTACCTGATAACATATTATCTGTTTTTATTGAAGGAAACTTCAAAGTCATTTCATGTTTGTGCCTGTGAATCATCAGATGATCCTCTGTTGGAAAACGCTGTCAGGCAAACACAGAAAGAGAGAGAGAGAAAGAAAGGGGGGGAGAAAGGAAAAAAAGAAGAATTTAATTCACTAATACACTTCTGACATTGGACAGAAATTCAACAATGAGAGAGGGAAAGAAATGTATCAGTCATCCAAATGGTACAGGAGCAGCAACAGAGTATTTGAAAATGCAAGTCAATATAAGTAAAAAATATCTCTGCTTAGAAACGTATTTGCTGCAGTGCTCTCTGGGGTTAAACACAGAAAAGTGCAGGGCATTTGTGTGAAAAAGTCGTGGATTCCAAGGGCCTGGGACACCCGCTGCAGCTACCCCGGCATCACAAGTCATCACGTGCCTGCACAACTGGGCTTGCTGCTGCTGCCTGGGCTCCTAGCCCCAGGCAAGTGCTAAGGAAGGCAGGGGATCTTAAATCTCTTCCCTGGATTTTTTTTCTGCTTTTGTTATCTTCCTGCAACCTGTGCTTGCTGAACAGCAATAATCAGAGAAGCCAGGCTTTTGTGAAGTATTCAGGCAAAAAGCATCTTTATATCTGGATGAATGTGATACATTGACTTGATTTAAACTGACAGTGCAATAGTGCTCGGTATCTAATGACTATTTATGATCTTTTATGCTACTAAATTGACTTCCTTCCCTTTGTCAAGCAGAGATGATGAAGGGCCCAGCTTTACAAGAAACTTATAAGTGCGCTAACATTTTTATCACAGAATAGAGGGCTACAACCAAGAGCTTCTAAAGCAGAAGAGATGATCTTGAGCAAACGCACAGACACTGGAGCACTTAAGGTCTCAGGGCACAACATTCCCGTTGAGTTTTCTTCACCAGAAGGTGCATAGACAGTGCTCTGCAACTGCAGTCAGGCTAGCAGGGTGTTTCAGGGCTAGCAAAGGCCAGAAGATGTATCACTTAGGGAAAAAAATAAATAAATAGCTTTTAAAGCAACAGGGACACAGCAAGCAGAATGTCAAGAACTGGCAATAACAGAGTTAAAGCGACATAGTGCTCTCGATATATTATATTCTTGGCTAAGTGACTTTGCTTGTGGCTATAGTTTAAACAGTTGCAGTGCGTTACACCTTCTGAGAATCTCTCTAAGGCCGCAGACAAAGCAGTATAAATAATGGGAACGAGTTCTCTGGAAAAAATAAATAAATCCCAAAGACCTTTTCCTCTCGGCGAAATCCTGGTTCACTGCTTACTCATCTGGAAGAAATGCAGCCCTAGAAATTTACGTTAAGAGCAAATGGAATATGTGAAAGACCTTGCTCACTGATATTGTGAGAAAAAAAACACGGTTCTTCTCATGGAAATGAGATTTTCCTTCATGGAACACTGTGCTCTGTCTTCAGGGTGAGATTGGCAGGGCTTATAGAGAGCCTTGTGTGACTGAGAAGCTATTCCTTCAGTCCAGACCTCTGTGTCTTTTCTATAAATCTATTTTCTAGCTTGTGCAAAAGACCAGCTCACTCACCCCTCAAATATATGCAGTGACTGCTATGGAGAGGCAAGTCCCCAAACAGGTTGGCTGGATAACAGCTCCACTGTATGGGCCTCTGTCGACTCCTGGTTTACAATGGGCAGAAATCACGTTTTGAAATGAGGCGTGAAAGGCTTTTTAAGAAGATGAAGTCACCCAGAGAGACTGCTCATCTTCCCAAACCCTAACAACGTGCCACAAGCTCCCAAAACCTCATGGAGCTCATCCGAGTTGGCTTCCACGCTGCTGGGGAGCTTAATTGCACACATTAATGGGTTGGAATCCACTGATTTGAGTGGAAATAAATTTTCCAATTTAACAAAAATGTAAAAAAAAGGCTGTAAAACTCAGATATTTTAGACTATCTGTGTGATAGAACATGGGGAAGGCAGAAGTGACAAACGCTCGCTTTGGTGGGCAACCAGCAAGATGCACTCTTCCATTTAACTAAATGGCAAAAGCTTCTTGGCCAGCTGCTAACCTGATCTGAAGCTTCTCTCTTTCTTATTTCAACTCCTCTTGAAATCAACACCTACCCTGCACTCATAATCACACAATACTTCGTTCATCCATCGGTCTATCTTGGGAACCTAAAGGGTTGTAAAAATATTAGCCAGCTGAAAACTTTCAACATACAGTTAAAGCAGGAAAATATTACCCTCATTAAAAGAGAGGGAAGCTGGGAAAGGGGTAAGCTAAATCACTTAAAACAGAGGCCTGCAGGAGGTCTGTGGCAAAAACCCAAAATATGTTTTGGCCTGGGGATTTTTCATACAAGAAAGCCTTAAACCTCAATTCAAAATCGAAATAGGTAAAATCCCTCTCACTTCCTCCTGAGTTTGCTTGATGCTTGTTTGTTTGTTTGGTTTGTTTTTAAGATCAAACATCTAATGCTACAGGTTGTATTGCACCCTCAGAAGCACATGGCAATGACCAGCCAAGGCAACAGGGATCCCACATGTACATCCTCAAGCAGAACTTACCTACTGGTTCCTTTTTAAATAGTGGGCATTCAGTAGAAAGATCTCTCAAAAATAAAAATATTGGCTAATAAGATAGCACCCTTTCTGAGGATTACAAACAGAAAAATCCCAGGAGGGTCAACATACCCACTAGTGAATATACTTATTGCTTTCCATTTCTAAGAAGGAGAAAATAAAATGTGTTGCCTTCTAGTGTGTCTTCCCTTGCTAACCAGTAAAGGAATTTGCAATACTTGGCTTGAAATGCTGGAGTTAGGGGCAGGGGAAGAAAAAGAAGCCACTTGAAAAGGCAGATTTACCAACTCACCCCTGAATAGCAGTGTGTTTGCTTTAAACATTTTGTATTAATATCTTGTGGGGCAAGCAAGGAGGTGGGGGGAAGGACTTAAAAAAACAAAACACACATTATTATTAGACATGTGTTAATATATCAGGAGGCATTATACAAGCCAGAGCTAGTGCTGAGGACTCAATTAATATCACCGCTGACTCCACTCACCTGTGAGCAGCCTGGGGCACTGCAGACAAAAGGCCTCTCCTGCTCCAAGTTCATCTTTGATTCCTCATAAATCTACATGTTAAAAGGAGGAGGGGGAAAGAAAGAGAACCTTTGAATATAAATTCTAGACTTCACACATACATGCAACATACAGTCTTGAAGTTTAGTGTTTTCATTTCTACCTCCCCAAATAGACCAGAAAGAAGTTCTCATCCTCACATTACTAAATTTGCTAATATTCAGCAGACTCCCTGCAGTCCAAGTTCTTATTACTCCTTCCTGAGCACATATTTACTTTGAAAGAAGAAAAAAAAATCCATTAGGCTTTTGCAGCAGAAATCCTGCCTCAGAAAAAAACATATGTTCAGTGTTGTTACTAGATAAGGCCATGTCTGCTCAGAAAGATCTGGAATTAAGAATTTTTACCTTCTCTTCTGCAGCTCCTGCTGAACATTATTAAAACCAGGCACCCAGTTTATTCCAGAGAAAGAACCCACTTTTTGAAGTTCTTTATTCATACTCTTCAATAATAATAACTTAAACATATTATATTGTACACATAGTCTGCGCACATGGGACAAATGTCCATCAACATCCCTTAAATGTTCTACCAGATCCCAAAGGCAAAACTGCAGCTGCCCCAGAGCACTTGCAGTTCTCTTATTTTGAACCAAAGCCAAGGGGAACACTCCTGGCTCTGGAATAAACACGGGTTGGAGAAAGCATTTGCCCTCGGAATACAGAAACACAACTGCATTTGGGTCAATATTACAGCAGTGTCCTCGGCTGGAACGGATGATATCATTTATATTATCATTTATAGCACTTAAGAGTAAATCTATCACTTGTTTCCTGAATGTTTTGTGCCTGTTCTTACAAGTGGCATTACAAGCCAGCATGTGAGCAGCTGAACCACCTTAAAGCTCACCATATGTCCTTAGCTTACAGGATGCCTTATAACTCCAGCCTCAGTGCAGCCCTGTCTCAAAAAATACTGGATTTGTGTTTGTGTGGGTGTTTCAGGCAAGAAAGAAAAGACAAATATTTTAGTGGAGAAGTAGAACTTGGCTCTAAAGCTGCAAAAATTGGCAGGAAAGCAAGTGCTAAAATTACTCTACCTTGTTTGTATGTTTATAAACTATAGTCCATTGCTCCCAGTTATCAGGAATACCTGATATACCATGTTTAATATTTGGCACCAGAGCAGCTTTAATCCCCCCAAATTTCTAACCTTTCCCTGCAAACACCAAATTTACCGTGAATATTAACATCAGCACAGCCCTGTACTCCCAGCAATCATTTCTCAGTAATGCAAGTTCTCCGGTGAAAGAAAAAAAAAATCAGATGACAAATATTCTCTCTTCTGAAAAATATTCTCTCTTCTTCTCCCCGACTACTTTTAGTTAAAATTTACTCTGGTGGTGGCACTACATTTAGAGAATATATCCTACCTACGACCTAAGGAAAAAATAAATAGCAGAGCACCATCTGTGTGTCTCTGCCGACTCCCAGAAATACCATCCAGAGGTGAAAAATGTCTCTATTTTCACTCAACCTTTAACCTGCATGTGGATCCCATCCCCGAAAGGGATAATTAGCCCCAATTGGGGGTTTTTGATATGGACATCTCTACCAAAACCTGGCCTGAGCACGGTGATGTATTGCCCCAAACACAATCAGATGGTCAGAAAGACCCTTAACTCAGGTCTGAACTATCTACACGAGACTGGAACTGAAATAACGAAAATTGTACCTAATCTACTCCTTTAAGATTATTCATATCCTGTTTTGATTTAAATTACATCTATGCTCAGCTGAAATAGGATACTCATAATCAGAAATGAAAGAGTGTGTTCACATACAGGCTTGTACGAAAATAACTAAAGGTGTTAAATTACTTCTAATTTCAGTTATTTCAGTTCCAGCCTGTGCATAGACAGGCGGCTAAGCGGTGAAGCAATAAAAATTCTCCGACTTGCGCTGTGGTGCCTGAGCAAAGCAAGCAGGGCAGAGATAACTGACTAAACCAACAACCTCCCACAAAAACAAAAACAAATCCACCAGTGAGTGTGGATTTTTAAATCCACCTCTAGTTATGGTATGTGACCCTGGGATGTTGTCTTTCCTACAGACCTTTTCACAGGGAACGAAAAGAAAAAAAAAAAAAAAGGAAAAGTTATGTGCAGATAATGAAAGGCTTTATCTGATATCTCAATTACTGCTGCAACTGAAGCACAGCCAAAGGCTTGTGTTACCCCTCTCTCCTCCTCAGGGGAGGGTGACAACTGCATTTTCAATTGCAGAACAGAGGATGATACCCAGCTAAAGAAAACAGAGAGTTACAATTCGGATCCCAAGTGTACAAGCAAATTTCAAAACACCACCAGGAATCATTTTGCTTTTGTTTTCTTATTGACTGGTGAGTATTTCAAATAAAAAGTGCTTTTTTTTGTCCCACCAGGAGCTTGAGATTTAGATCCCTAAATCCGTTTAGGGATTTAGATCCCTAAACTTTGTGCTTTGATTACAGCTCTTGGGGTTATATAAATAAGTGTCAAGTAAGCAGCAAAGTAACACAGTAGATACAGACTCGAGTCTTAAATGTGGGTGTCCCCCTCAGAAATACCTGGACTTGGGTTTTATTCTCAGTACCTAAATGTCAGATTGGGTGTTTAGGCATTTACCCCAAACCCACAAGCACCTGCTGGTTCCCACGGGAGTCGACATTTGCCGAGTTTTCAGAGGCTAAACATAGGAATGTCACGATCCAGAACGGAGATGCCATGGGGGACCTCCAGGGCACTGGCTAGCTCCCCCGGCCTGTAAAACAGGCTGTAAAGGAGGCAGCGCAGCCTCCTAGAGCTGAATTTTACTGCACTGAGCTGCTATCCGCACGTGCTGGTGGCGACGGCGGCGCCACCAGCCCCAGAGGATGCCTGGGGCGGGAGGGCACGGGATGCCTGGGGCGGGAGGGCACCTCTGGAGACCACCTAGGCCAGGCCCAGGCGAGCAAGAGAAGTTGCCCGTTGCGTTTCAGAGCGCTTGGCTGTTCCTAGGCCGGAGTTTTGCTGAGCTTGCAGCCTGTGACCGCCCCGCTCGGCTCCTGGGCCTGCAGGGCTGCGGCGGCCGGGCCTGCTCTCCCACAGGGGCTCCGAGCACCCACAGCGGCCCCGGCAGCAACTCCACGGCACCTCATAAAAATACAGCACAGCAACACCTCCCTCCAAGCTCAGGCGCTTATTAACCTTTAAGACCCTTAAAAATTCAAGCGACACTCAGGCTCTTTCCATAGTGCAACGCGCGGCTGCCACAATTAACACACACAAGCGCTACCAGGATCCATGGAGGCTACACAGTTAAAATATTACACAGGCCTCAGTTTCTGACTTCTCTTTTCAATACCTCAATTTATTGCAGCTTCATGCCCTCTTAAAAGAAGCAAACAAGAATTATAGAAGCAAATGAGCGCCAAGATTGATATGTCAGCATTAGTTCTGATATTATTAAAAATAGGCACAAGTGTGTTATGCAGCAGAAAAGGGGCCTGGATTTTAACAGAGATGTTAACAACATCTGCCAGCATTTATTGCCCTATTGTGACCACGTAAAGAGCCTTGTTGGCAGAATATATATGTGAGGAAACCTGCTGCACTGCTGTAGCCTGCCATTCTCCTGAAATATCACCCTGCCCAGCAGAGGCTGAGGTATTCTGATTAGAAGAATAAATAAATTAAGATGTAGGAGAAACATGGAAGGACTTCTCCAAGCCACGTTATGTGCAAGGGAAATAAGTTCTGCAGCGAGGAGAAGACTTTATTTCCTGACATCCAAACACAATTCTTGTAAGCATCTTCTACAATAATTAATAAAAATGAAGCCTGCTGTGAGGAACTCAAGAGTAAAACAAAAAAAATTAAAGATCAAGTAAAAGAAACAGAACCACCCTCGAAACACAGCGACAAACTACATCCCCTCTCAGCAGCATCCAGGGGGAAGTGCCCTGCATGCTAAGGCTCTTCAAGGAGCTTTTACACAGCTTCACAGCTGTGGCTTCTGGACTGAAAAAATAGTTTTAAGAAGCAACACCAAGAAGGCCTGCTCCTTTCTGCTGCTCTCCCTCTCCCTTTCTAAACTCAGCAGTAATCTTATTGCCTTACTGCTAAAAACATCAAGCAGCCTTGTTTCCTGTTTCAATGTTATTCTTGAAGTGGGCTGCAGCAAGAATCTGATTTTCATTGGGCTATTATTATTTGCAGCTGCGCGACCTTTTTAACCCTCCCTTAAAAGTGACATTTCAGCCTTCAACCTCAAGCTGTCTAAATGGTGCAAGGGTTTCAGCCCTCTGATTAGCAGTGAAAAAGAGCTGATGGGAAGGTGCACCACAGAGAGCCTAAAACAGGGCCGGGCAGCGATGCTACCATTCGCGTGAGTGTGGAATGACGCTCCTAGGAGCAGCCCCCTTGTTGGAGTTAATCACCTGGGAGCACATTTGGAAGAGTGGTCTCTGCAGGCTGAGGTGACCAAGAGGACTGAGATTTCTGCATGCAGGACAAAATCACTAGCAGTGTTAACACACAGACATCAATGCTACATGAAGCATCACCTGTTGCTTGGGGCCATGGCCACCATGTACAAGAAGTGAGAGGAGACGGGGTTATAACGCCCTTGTGAAGATTAAAGAACCTCCTGAGCATACATAGCATTTTAAAAAGCAAGCTATTCGTACTATAAACAGGTAGTTACAGCCTTATTACAAATGGTATTAAAACCTGTTGCTTTGGGAAGCATGGTGTACGCAGGGTTAACACCCACAGTTGTTCCTAATTTGCACTTGCATTAGCAAAGAGGGGTTTAAGTATCCTTGCACTGAAGCTGTGCACGTGTTTTTGTTCTGCATGGGCCATTCAGTCCAAGGGCTTGTTTTCTAATACCAGCACCATGCTTTCCACATGCACACACTCATCCCCACGGCTTCGGCTGCACAACGAAGGGTCTGTCAGCATTGCCATTACAAACCTCGTTTCAAGATTAAAGCCTTTCCAAATGCCTTTGGAGGCTGGGAAGCAATCTGTGCCTGGAGTCCCCAAAAAGGCATTTACTGCAACAGACATTGGAGATAGGGCTCTAGGTGATACCCCAGTGAAGTTTTTGTGATCACATTTATGACATTTATATGTGGAAAAACACTCAGCTCGGGCCTTTATTCATTTGTTTTAAAGTAGAAGAGAGCCCTATAAATCTCCAGGCGGAGCGGCCGATGTGCATGCACACTCAAGAGCAAGCTCCTGGCCGCTTCGCTTGGGGCCAGGAGCACTGCAAGGCCCCAAATTTCCAAGTAATAGCACAGGAAGAGCCCAATACTGTCTGCTACCAATGCAAGACATCCTTATTCAGCAGAAGACACAACTGGTCCTCTACACAGGCTGAGCTCGATCTCAAGCGCAGTGAGAAAGCTCTGGTTTAAATGGTTAATCTCTATTTCCAAGGCTCTCCATCTGAGTACAGGAAATCCAGCATGGATTAACTTGGTACAGAGCAAGGGGATTTGCTGTTTTACCGAAATGACCACAGGGATATTGAGCACAGGCTTTAGGACATGCAAAAAAGAAAAGAAAAGAAAAAAAAGAGAGAGAAATAGAACCAAGAAACGGTGAAATGAAGAAAAAAAAAAAGAGAGAGAGAGAATATGTAAAACCCAGCACTTCTGAAAACAGTTCATGAAAGTTATCTCAGCATAGAAATATTCTATAGAAGAAATCAGATCTTTATAGGGAAAGATGACTATTATATCAACTCTGGAAAAACACTTCTAGGAGTGATGTGGCTATTTTACACTCTGCAATGGGCCAAATAGGGACTACCTCACATGGAAGCAGTCCCGGCTTGTACTTCTGCAACTGTCTTCCACTGATATCATATGCAGAATGACTTTAATACCCACCATCCCTAGTTGCAAGTCTGAAGTAATTATTTCAGCTTCAGAAAGACCAGACCGTAGCCTCACTGGCAACACAGAACATGCAGGAGCAGTGACACAGTATAACCATAAACCCAAGCAATGCAGGAAAAGGTACATTCAGCCATATATATATTTCACAAGCCAGCAGATCTGTAGCACTTATATCACGTTTCCATTTTACCTATAGGCATTTTTTTCAGTGCTGGAAATTCAATAGCTAAGCCAGACCCATTGCAGTAAAACCAACATCTAGGTCTACAGTCTTCATGTGCCAACAGTTAAGGAGAACATCAAATGTCTGTGGGTGGTAAAAAAAAAATCAGAATTTCAGGTGTATCTCAATCATGGAAGAAGGCTCTTGCTCGGTACCTTCAGGCATTCAATATAAGTGTTCATATGAAAAGGTTAAGTTGGACTATTGAGGCTCTTGAGATAGTCAATGGAAAGAATGGCTGTGTCAGAGCAGGGTTCAAGCAGAGGCTTTGAATGGTCTGCAAAGGGAAAAAAAAAAAAAAGGGAACCCTCCACTAACTCAAAGGCTTCAGATTTCTGACTTCTCAGATAGGACGTGCGTGGGGAGAGGATCTGCCTTTACGTGAGCCACTGTCCATCTGAAAAATTATTCTGCACAAAGGCCAAGGGGAACAACTGCAGAACAACAACAGCAACACAAGTGTCAGGAATCTTGCTTCAAGAAACAAACACTAACAGCTAGCGTTTTAAAGGGAAAACATACTTGCTTTGTTCTTGCTTTACGAGCAAGCCTTAGCCTCACCCTGCTTGGGACACAGTCCCTTGGGGCACACAACACCCACACAAAAGCTAAAACCATCCCTAGCTGAAATCAATATTTACTAGCAAACTCCTAGAAGATTTAAAGGAGAAGATACACACAGAGTCTCTATTCTGAACTCTTACAGTCATTTTAACACGTGTCTGATAGCACCTGCTCCCTTACCACTACTTTTTAGTGGGCTGCACATTTAACACCATTATAATGCAACATTCGATGCCCTAGCAAGTTGTTAATAGCACAAACAGACGGCTCAAAATTGCAGCTACAGTAATTTAGAAGGTGAAGAGGGGAGGAGAAAATAAATAAATAAATAAGCCTCAGAAAATGCACAGCTTCCCAGACAGTCTGCCCCAGTTTGCACTCATCTCCCAGAGGTTAATAGTGCTAAGTGGGGAAAAGTCTCTCTCTCTTTCGCAAAGCCTTTCACAAACACGGCACCATTTGCAGAGTGAGGAAGCTGCTACGCTTCATATCAGCGGTTCTTATGCCAAGAGCATTATCATGCGTGTACGAAAGAAAAACAAGGCGTCTTCAGATCATCCTCACGAGTCAAGATGGTTCATCGTGCTGATTGCTGTGCAGCAAAAAAAAAAAATCTACTTCAAGGAAAAATTCCAGGGCTACACACTGGAGAGGAGCTACGGGAAGTCTGCAAAGGGCAGAAAAGGCAGCTGCGACCACGGCGAGATGAAGCCCACGAAGCAGAGGGTGTCAGTGATGAACTCCCAGTAACATCTGGCAAATAAGCTAATCTTTTGGGACTTTCCAATGTTGGCAGAGAAGTGTGTTGTCCATCCCTTCAAAGGCTGACCTCATTTCTATCCTTGGGTTCATGGCATGCAAAGCTCTTTGCTACAGTTACTTTTTCACTCGCCCCACTCCCCCACAACAACAGTTATTATTAAACACCAAACAACTTTGGCTATTGTTGTAGTTTGCATACAATTTAATTAAGCATTTCCCCTCCAGGAATAATATTGACTGAAGGTTTTGAAGGGCTGTTTTGTTTTTTAAGTGTACTGTAACTGCAGTATGCTAATTGCTCTGGTTTACGATACACAAATAGATAAAAGAATTCACCTACCTTGCATGCAAATAAACACTTGGATTTCCAAAGGGAAGGAATTAAAAAAAAAGATGCATAAAAGATATCCTGAGGGAAACAACAACACAAGGCTGCTTAGATGACTTTCATACCAGAAGCAGTTAGGGGCTTTGACATGAACTTTGAAAATTCTGCCAGCCCAAATTTTCCTTCTGGTCTATTATATAAAATAATCCTTAAACAATAACTTTCTATACTTTATGGATACAGTTCTGTAATTTTTTAAATTTAAAATAATTTACTACTAAGGCAAATTTCTCTTGTTACTTTTTTTTTTGGCTTCATAGTTAACAGCATACAAGACAACTCAAAACTTTCATTACATAGAAAAATGAAGCCATTAATAACTCAGTCACAAGCCATTAATTATTAACTTTCACCATTGTTTTTTAATTACAAGTTTTAAAGTTTGTTTTTATTGGGGAACTTCTCTCTTTTCAAAATGACTCAAGATTCCTGAATCAAACGCTCTGAGTTCACTGTTCTCAGCACAAGAGAAAATCCTCTGGGGTAACAAATCCCTGCAGGGAACACTGGCAAACCACAAATCCCTTTAGCACAATAAATTCTCAGACATTAAAAACTAAAAATTGTTCTTTTCAGCCCTAACAACCCAGGGCAGACTTAGGCCTGATTTGTAGCACTTTCACTCCCTATTAAACTTCATATATACAGAACTACTGGAATTCTCCAAAACACACACCTTATTTTCAGACACTTCTAGTTTCTCATCACCGTATAACAAGTTTCACTTACAGCTAGTTAGTAAACCTAGCCTAGTTCAGATGAGTTTCATTTGGATGTAGGCTTATGCATGTGTTTGTAGGAGGACGATGGAGCCATCTTACTGTTAATATATGTTCATTATTATAAGAGATTATGAGTTTTGGCTCATGTTTAGAAAGCCCCGTACTTCCAACTAGATCATCAGTTACTAGTTTTGAATATAGCACCGCACAATTGGACCTAAAAAGAGCTGCAAAGAGTAAGCAAGGATTTGCTTACTAATTTGCTAATTAATCAGTAAGCTGGAGAAAAAATGCACACAGAGAAGCTGTACTTATTAAACATGAGTTTCGGTAGCTCAGTGACCTTCTTACACGTTACATACAGCTCCTTTTGTAGATTTTTCCTCAAACTGTGGGGTTTTCATCCCTCACAACAGTTAAGACTATGGACCAGGAGTACAATCCATAAAAGCTAATGAAAGCCTTTTCCGGGGCCAGGTATTTTAGCCTAAGTCTACTGGAGTACCTGACATTACATCAGTCACCATCGGACATGTCTAGCACTGATATCATCAACAAATTATGCCCAGCGCTGATATCATCAACAAATTATGCCCTGCTGCAGGCATAGCCCTTCCCAGGCTCGTTCATGATCTTATCAGGGCAGAATTGCCCCGCGTCTGAAACAACTTTGCTTCCTGAAAAGAATTGCTCCAGAGGCAACATGCCCAGCCAGGATCCAGCTTAGGGGTGGCCTTAATGGCCGTGTTCACACTTCGGACTGGAAGAGGCAGGCCCAGTTTCCACAAAATCCCTTGGAAGTTGCGCAAAGCTCAGGGCAGAAAATCCCTTTCAAGGGCTGACCACTTTTAAAGCGCTCTGAGATCAGGAATACCAAGGCCTGGAGCCAAGAACGTTGCACTGGAACAGGCGCCATGCTGAGGAGCCAGGCTGTGGGCAGGAGCAGGCCCCGCTCCTCCAGGTCACCCTGCAAGTGGCACATGGGCCTCAACAACATTTCTTTCCCGAAGAAGACCTTCAAAGGCTCATCCTCTAACACATGCCAAGTTCCTCCAGTCCACGGTAGGAGCACAAAAGTAGCGATCTCCATCCTCCCCCACGCTCAGACAATTCCAAGCGAAAGGAAAAATGTCCTGGGGATATTTCTGAGGGTCAGAGGCACTCCCCATCCCTGTAACACCAATGACACTCTGGAAACCACTTCTCTCACAAAACCCAGAGCTGCAGCCCGTGCAGCACTGCCCTGTAGCATCCCAAAATTGGGCAGTCTTGGGTGCAGGTGGTTAGTGCCAACTCTAAGGCACAGCCCAACCAAAAGCCTA
>JAUBOD010000163.1:2376483-2388146 GCA_032353885.1 Nothura maculosa
GACATAACCCATAAGCTGTGGCTTCCACTAAAGAGGCAGAACATCAACACAAAGCAACTCCCTGCCAGTGACCAGCCACAGATTTCTGGCAGTGACCAACCCGTAATTACAAGCAAGGGTATTAAAAACCAACAGGCAGGAAAAAATATCACTTTCCCTATAAGGAGGAGGCAAAGTAGGGAGCAATTCTCCATAGGCTGTGCATTCACAACCTGCGAACAACCAAGAGCAGCTTGTAACATGCTGCAAGTGTAAAGCGGTGAAATTCAAACATCCCTAAAAACCACAGATTTGTAACTTGCGCTTATGTAAATACACAGCTTTCAAGCCTCAGCCATCCTGGCCATAGCTCTTCTGGGAAAAATGAAAAAATCTTGGCTGAGATTTTCAAGAGTGACTAGCGATACTGAATGCCTCCAGTTTTTAGGTGTCCAATAAGAAATATTTAAAGGGCTTCATTTGGAGCTTAGGCTGCACACACCCTCTTCAAACCATATCCCTTTAGGAAATATTTATCTCTAAAAGTAAACAAATAAGGAAAAGGCAGACTTATGCAGATAATTTTGTTCATTCCTCTCTTTGACATCAAGATTTAACACCATGCCAAAATTAGACAAGGAGCTAAAAAATAAAATGGAAATTTTAAAGCAGATC
Organism: Nothura maculosa; assembly: GCA_032353885.1. Classification (NCBI taxonomy): domain Eukaryota; kingdom Metazoa; phylum Chordata; class Aves; order Tinamiformes; family Tinamidae; genus Nothura; species Nothura maculosa. Next base: position 2,377,138 of record JAUBOD010000163.1, read on the forward strand.
TTAAGGATGCTCATAGTTAGCTACGATGACATTTAAATATAGTGTATCTTTAGTTCCATCTGAAAAATACTAGTTTATATGATATATCCCAAAACATACAAAGCCAGGAACTAACTAAATATATATATTTATAGTTAAAATTTTTAACTATAAGATCATTCTTTGGGTCTGGACTGCTTAGATTGATCCCTCTTTTTGCATTTTTAACCAATATAATTTATCTCATTTCACACTACTATGCAGAGAACTATGAATAAAGACTTCTTTGTATGAGAAATTAATATAGAATTTTTTAAAAATTCTGTTTCTAAAAAAAGGATTTCACATATACACTGTTTTGATGGTCTGGCAAGTATAAGAATACATGAATCCTCTCTCTCTCTTGCTTTGTGTGCTATGGGAACAGATGCTCATTGAGACTTATACTAGGACAGTTAAAAAAACATTCCTATTACTTTGAAAATGGTAACCATTCTCTATTAATACAGGTAAAAGAGGCAACTACACAGAATACCCAAAGATCTGTGATCTTTACATATAGACTAAGCAACTTCTAACTAGGTATATGCCCATAGAACAAACATGTAACAAGTGTTCCATATCAAATTGTTAAAATAACAGATCTATTTACACCTCAGAGCACCTCTGCAATAGAGGTAATCCTAATCACAAAACAGCAGCCTAAGTGAAGTAGTGGAATTCCTGAAAAGGCAGATTTTACAGGCTAGCACGTAACTGCATGTCGTAAGTGATTATAAGTCCAGACTTCTGTGTTTTGAACTGCAGAGCACTTGCATACTAAGCAAGTATGCAAGCAACACTTTCATACTAAGCACTTGACCAAACCTCACAGTGCAGCATCTCCTTCTGATCAGCCATGCAAGGAGAGTCCAGAGTTCTTCTCAGAAAGCCTTATTACTGCAGGATGTTTCTGTCCAAGTGTATACTAATAGCGCGAAGGCCATTAGTTCTGTATACTCTATCTGTCATAATTTTGCATGACATATTATCCAATGTTTTTATAAGTATATTAACAGGAAATCTACTATCGAGTGAAAAAAATGAACTTGCTGAAGTTATCAGTTCCACTCTTAAAGAGTGCTGGGTTTTCTTCATAGAGAGCTATTTATCAGAAGAGTTGCAGAGACTGACTAATGCTTTTACATTTTATTAATGCCACAAATAGCTATTTGAATATTAATACCACAGATTCTCTTTCAGATGATAGTGGCAATAACAAATAAGTTCTATTGTCTTCTTGTTTGTCAAGACAGACAAAGAAAACATTTGACAGCCTGATTGATTTGGCTGAATCATCCAAATAGTACCATTCTTTGCATAATTCTGTAGAACAGAAAATGTTTGGAGGGTATCAGCAACAAATGGGAATATTTTGTGTCCTCTTCCAAGGAATCTAAAACATGTCCTTATCTCTGGACTACACAGACCACATAAGGCTCTCTGACATTTCTCTACTCTCCTCTAGCAAACTTCCCTTCTTCTCCCCTCACGTTCCCCTCTGTCACATATTGTCTTGGCCTCATAGGAAGAAGCTTCTGATCCTAGATGACTCATGTTCTATTTCCATAAAAACACATTTTATTTTACACATTTTCACATCACTTTGTAATATGCCTGGGGCTTTAGTACAAAATGCACTTTCATCATTTGTTTTATGGTGTTTAAAAAGTAAAAGGACTTCCTCCGAGGTGCTTTTATACTACAGCAACACTTTTGGCAGTGTCTTGGCCAAGCCGTAGGCCTAAGAAATTAGGTAGGTGATCGTAAGAAGAGACATATTCTTAGCCATGGAAGGCCATGCAGGCTAACTAACCAATTTAAAATACAAGCCTCTCTCCTAGCATCACTTCATAAGAAACAAAAAATACAAAAGTAGACACAGGCTCTGTCTTCTATTGGAAATTAAACAGGGAAAATTGTGCTAAGCATTACCTAAGTGAACACAACTTAAAGTGCAAGGATACTTAAACCCCTCTTTGCTAATGCAAGTGCAAATTAGGAACAACTGTAGGTATTAACCCTGCGTACACCGTGCTTCATAGCAGTGAGGGTCCCACAGCAAGATCTGTTAGACAGGTCAAACCTGTTTCTCTCCAGGCTGTTTCTCTATGTCTGTATGACTTTCTCCATGCCTTCTCTATGACTTTCTATTTGGGGGCCAAGCAGTAGGGTAAAAAACTTAGGCCACTTACATGCTGTTCATTCCGTTTCAAAAAGTCAGTACAGCTTATGTTTTTTGATGGAAGGCTTAAGTTTTTTGTTGGATTTACATGATAAATTAAAGTTAGTAAAACGATTACTTTTGATTTAAATCAACTCCCTTTTGGAGTTTTCTACCAGAATATCCTGCCCACAGATCTGCACTGCACGAGCCTATGTAGGACCACCAGTCCAGGCACTTGTTGAGAGAGCATGAACACGAAAACTCATATCCACTGCACTCTGATCTTACAGTAACTCTTAAAGAAGCACAGCTAGAATATTGCAAGGCTATTCATTTTGGTGTGTGAAAATCCCTTTGGTGTTTTCCACTTAATAAGGATGAAAGGAAAAAACAAAAGAGAAAAAAAATTATAGGGCTGCATAGGCAGCCTTGAAGGAACATGGACTGAACAACCTTTGAAGTACTCAATTCTAAAATGAGATCATACAAGCATTTTTTTAAAGCAATAAAAGTGGAGCTTCAGAAACAAGTGTAAGTAACTGCCTGAAGTGCTTTATCACAGCTCCATGAACCCTATTCCATAAACCATAGCTGTTTTAAAAGTTTATTTACTTCAAGACTGATTGGAGAGGTGGGGAGCAGGGGGGAAGCAGAGAAGAAATCCGTGGTTTCCCAGAGGTGCATTGATAGATAAGGCCTGCCATCAAAAATCATTACAGAAGGACAACTGCCTCCTGCCAGCATATATGTTGGCAGAAGCCTTCAATCCAGCCTCATGCCTCTAGGTATGCAAAAACACAAACTTTTATGTCTGTTGCCTACAAGATTTTGCCCTGGGGTGTCTCTGCTGTGCTACACTCCAGAGCTGACAGTGAGGGGACAGGCCTGCATCCCAGGCATGACACAGCTCATTTTCTGCAAGTATCATCAGCACCACACTGCTCCTGGGCATATAAGGCATGTCTTTCGGTGGGGCTAACTAATCTGCACTGGGAATAGTGCTGAAGTACATATGCCACCCACGCTAGTCTGGAGGCTTCGCTGAACATAATGAAGTTCAGCTGAACATAACCATGTTCAGTGGTGCTCATCTGACTTGACTTCAAATCTCAGCATCTCCATCTCAGTCATCTCAGACTTCTTAATAGCTCATGGAGAGAAACAGGCACGTGAAGAAAGATTCCCTTTATGTAGACATCCATGTTGGGAAGAGATGACACATAAGCCAGCATTGCCTGTTTCTCCACACTGACCTGGAGAGAAGCCTGGAGGATTAGCTCAAACACCACACCAATGTCTATATGTAGATAGAAAAAACTAACCCTCCATATCTTAAGTTATCACAGCTGTGTGAATCTGGATAACACTGGCCTGTCCGCTTGCACAGTGCCCTTACATCTGTGGGTGACCGTGCACTGAAGAGAAATGTGTGACAGTGTTGCTGTTCATATTTTTAAGCATGTATTGTAGAGAAAGAGTTAGGCTAAGAAAGTGTCCAAGATACTCTTTTTTTTCCTTACTCTGTCTTTTTAAAAAAAAAAAATTAGATCATGTTGTGTTGCCACTAGAGTAACAGCCTGATTCCAATCTCCACACTTCCATTCACTTGGCACTTCTAATCCCTGGCACTGGCTAGCATTAGCAGGAGGAAATATCCTGCGCCATCCAAGGGGAAAGGAATGCTCCGTGCAGCTCACGGTGACCTGCCCCATCAAGCAGGAACAACCCTCCCGCTGGGCACACCAGACCTTCCTCGCGTGGATAACAACTAGGACCTCAAACAGGCTGGGATGAGATAACTGAGATACACTAGTCTATCCCAGAGGCTTCAAAACCAATGGAAAAAAGGAATGTTTACTCATCCTGCCCTCCCAAAACTCCAGCTTTCCTCTCAGATAACAGCTGTATAAGATATCATTTTAGATATTAATAGTGCTTGCATGCTATAGCTCTTAACAATCCATAGGAGTAAGAGAAAGTACTTTTACCTATATTTAAATAACATTATTTTCACTTGTATTGGGAAGCAATACAAAGTGTAACACTTAATATCTGTTTAAAGTTTCATCGTTTGGCCACCTGCATGTTCTGTAAGGCCTTTCCACCTTTGTCTAAAATATTGTGCTATATGCATGCAAGTATTTGTTATGTGGTTTTAAAGTAATTGTAAAGAGTCCTGGGAATAAATATACTTCAGAGGTTGGAGCAGAGAATTTGTTAAACCTGAGACTTGTTCAGAGACATTTAGAAATCTGCTCTACTTTTACAAATGGGATAAGAAACAAAGATTTAAAACCCACACAAATGATGAACCACTAATTTTGGAAGACTTAGCAAAATTAACCCTTTAAGATTAATTCCTCAAGTTAAAAAAAATGACTCTATGCAAGGAAGTTGCTAGTGTAGGTTAACTTCATCCTCTAAGGCAACTACTTATTCTTATGCCCTGTAACACCATACAAGCCCCAAGGGCAGCCCTGAAGCAGTCTTCAGAGAAAGAAAGAGAGGGAAAGTTGTCCTTGGATTTATTTAGCGAGACAGAGGCCAAATCTGGGACAGAGAAAAAGGTTGCATAGAGTCAGAGCTCTCATGGATTTGTAAAATCATCCATGCACATGGAATATATTGAACCTTGAACCTAAACTAAGGTCAAGCAAGTTTAAGGCTTGATACAGATGTTTTGCAGAACTCCAGTAAATGAAGGTGAATGTTACTGTTAAAGCAAGAGAAAAAAACAAGCAATAAAAATGGTTGGTCGATTGTTTATTTTTCTTTTCAGTCCATTGTCGAGTTTACTTTGTTCCCCTTAAGCCCAGCACTGGTATTTCCTGCATCTGGGTGATGACAGCAATCTCATATACACCACATAAAACAGATTTAGAAGTTTGAAAGTCACGCCTGGCCTGGTTTCTCCCCGGAAATATATCCCTTCAGCATGAGGGAATATCTGCATTTTCCTTGTATGCCTTCCATTCATACAGATAGTTGACTTTTGGGGCACAAAATTAAGTCATTTTCCTTATAAGCAAAGCACTTGCCCCTCTTAACGAGTGAGAGGGGTAACAATACTGCAGACAGCTTGTGAACCGTGATTTCTTTTAAATTAAGTTACAGAACAATCCAAAAAGAAGTCCCTCAAGAACAATTAACATAGTGACCTTTAAAAAAAAAAGATACTATGGTCACTTGTTTGTAGCCAATTACTTTTCCTCCTTTGGCATGAATGTGTCTGAAATGGTGCTCAGAAAAGGGGCCAAGAAGTTCCAAGTGCTCAGTGCCATTACTGAGCTTAAGCCAATATGGAAGAAATCCCCTTTCCAAGCAAGTTCTGACTCACAGCGATAATGTCATTGGCCCTGAATCTGGAATGAGTCTTAAGATTTGGCAAGTGCAGCAGAAATGCAAGGTTGGAAATAATTTGGAAATGTTAAAAACTTTTAGGAGATCCACAGTTAAATAACACTCCAATAATAATAAGCATTTCTCAGTTGCCAAGAGCTTAGCATACATAAATTTTCACCATCAGAAGGTATGCGCTATGTTCAACTGATAGCGTACATGAAGCAAAGGGACATCAGGTCACAGATGTACCAGAGCAAATTAAAATAAAAGGCAGTGAGCCACGAAGTCCTGTGCTCTCAACAGATAAAAATGACAGAACTGAAAGGAAAAAAAGGAAGAGGGACAAGTTTGTCCAAGAAGGACTGTAGCAGTTGTAGCATTTTCAGCCTTCCCAGGTTAACTCCACAAGTAAGGGGTTTGCAGGACTAGCACCACTTCTCTAACTCAGCTTTAAAGCTGGTTAGTTGCCTTGTTTTCTCCATGCTCCCAAAGTCCCAAAACACCTGGTTTTAGTTCCCACTGCTTTGTCCCTTGGGTATCACTGATGTTAACAGGCTGGGGAAGTTGGTCAACTGCTGCTCTCCCAGTTGAGCTGTTATGACAGGCCCAGTGCAGCCTGGTCCCAGGCTGGGAATATCACAAGAGCATGGTTCAAAAACACATATATGCCCACACTGCATGAACAGCAAGGCTGGCCCACTGCTGTATCAGCACCAGCCCTGGAGAAAGCGAGCTGCAAAGATGCTCACACTAGATTCCTGCTGGATCCGATGCAGCAGGTCAATGGCAGCAGAGCCAATAGCTTCCTGAAGCGAGCAGGACTTCCTCGAGGAAAGGAGGATGGGGAGCATGGCATGAGATCCAGCATGGCTGTAACATGCCTCAGTGGACAAGAGCTGACTCCAAAGAAACTCATCTGCTTCATCTGCTGTCGCTTGAAACTGCACTTCTCTGAAAGTTCAGATTCCTAATAAAGCTTATTAGCTAGGTCTATAAAAATGCACAGATCCAACCTTGCACTGTATCTTTTTATTTGTTATCTCGATAGGCTCCAGAGCTCTGGGAAACAGACTGCAGATGCACTGGAGTAGCTTTGCTGGGGATCTGGCACCTGGTATCTGGTGTGGCCCATGCAGGAGGAGCAGCAGGGAGTTCCCATTGTCTTGGCTACAACTACCCACAGGGACAGAAAATGAAGGAGGTACAACACAGCATTTTGCAGTGACAGAAGTAGCAGCAAGTTATTTATTTATTTATTTATTAAAAGATTGATTTTAGAAACAGAAGCCTGTTGCATTAATAACCAACACTCACTACATTAAAAGCACGGCACCTTATAGAAGCAGAGTATACAAGCAACACAGAGGGATTTAGTCTACAAAACCAAGTGCACTGCACAGGCATAGCCTGAACTGGTAAAACTTTACTTTATTCTCCCTCTTTATAATCAATCTAATGCTGAAGAGTATATGGCAAAAAAAAAGTAGGAAAAAAGTGAATGCAAAAAATGATGTTGGAAACACCGGAAATACAGACGAGGTAAAAAATGAGTTCTCTGACCTCAAATAAAACGCTACTGCGGAAAAAAAATACTTAGTACCATGTTTTTAAAAACCATGAACCACATTAGGGAATAGATGCTTGCATTAGAGATCTCAGAATGTTACCATTCACTGAAGGTTTACAGAGGCAAAATCATCAATCATGGCAAGATCAAATCCAGAATGATCAACAGAAGGAAACAAGCTTAATCCAAGGTAAATATCTGCAAACAACACAGGCAGCTGAATTACACAAAACCATGATAGGTTCTAGTGAAGATTAAGTACATAGAGACATACCTGATGAATTCAGAGGGCAGAACAAAGACAAACTGAGATTTCTGGCACCCTGATCATAGGATGCATAGGATCTGGAAAGCATCAGGAAAGACAGAAAGGCAAAGAATGAACAGACTATGGGCAACTGTGGGAAACAGAGCTGCTTTATATCCTAATGCTGCAGTAATCCCAGGGCGAGGGAGAGCGACTGTAGTGGTACAAGCAGTGATCAAGGACAGAAAAGTTTCCTACACAGAGAAGAAAGTATGGTGTGTAACTTAAACAAAGACTGTACGGGTGACCTACCAGCCATATCCATGCCTGACCACCCCAAAATCGTGAACAAAAGCAACATCAGACTGGAGAAATAATGACCAAGAGCTGGCAATGTGTGATGCTACCAGTAAGAGCATTCTCACCACCTGAGGCAAAATCACCAAGAAGTATCCCGGACATCTTCATGATAGCAAGTCTGGCATATGGCCACATCAGCTGGCTGCCAAATACAAAAATCAAGGGCACCAGCTTTGCCCGTGGCCAACTGAAGCAGATACGAGATGAGGCTCATGTCCTAGCGTTGCTCTCTTCAGAGAAGCTCATGTTAGGAGAGTAGCAATTCAGTTACTCTTAAATGTAAGTGGAGTAATAAGCTGAAAGAAAGATAAGCTGAAATCAAAAAGCAATACGACTTCCTGCTTTGGAAATGGGAACTCAAAGGTAAATCCTAAGAAATGCCAAACCTCCAAAAAACACCCAGACACAAACGCAGGCCATCATTCCAGATTTGAAATGCATCACCAATATGATGCTTTTACTCAGTTAATATCCAGCAATGCACTGGGGGGGATGAGAGGTTTAATGATAGCCAAAGCTGTAGCATTCCAATTCCAGTAAATTGTTATTTTACTAAAACCACCTTATGATTTGCCTGGAAGGGGAATGCTGCAAAATAAGGTGCTCTCACCACTGTTTTTGTCATAGCCAGGTGCGTCACCTCCACAAAATAACCAGCACCTGGGTAATCAATGACAAATATTGCACCTGTTAGTCTCCCGCTCTTCTATGTAAAGAAATCTATTTTTATAGTAAAATGACTAATTAATTATATGTTTGCTTATGAGATATTAGAACACAAAGTTTCTTGTATGTGTTAATTAAAGCGTCCTGTTCTAAAATAGGAGATACCACCGTACTATGTCTGCATTACTGTTGTACAGTAGTACATCCTCTGGGAAGAAACCATGTAGCACAAGTAGATATCTATCAACAAAAGCATTTAGTGCAGTTGTGCAAAGTGCTTCATAAATAGAAATCTGGCCTGCAACACAATACACAGGTCAAGAGATTTTAGAAGCAGCACTCCCTTGATGTGAATGAAGAACGCTGCTTTACACTATGCAGAACAGGAGCTCCTCTGGCCCACGTGTTTCTCCCTCCCTCTACTCCAAAGCGAATACCCTAAGCAGACTGGAGTAACTGTAGCAGGTAATTAGGAGTTATTAGAGTTGCATTAGAGTGAGGAGCTATTCAGTAAATTAGTATGTGGTATTAACTAAACCTATTCATTTGAAGAATACAAGAATCAGCCTCAAAGTAGCAATTAACAAATTATTCCTAAGCAGGTGTCACTTAAAGAGCAAGGCTATCATTTTTATGTAACTCATCAGTAAAATGCTGACTTCTTACATAGAGTAAACACAATTTTAGCAGATGGTAGGCTCTCAAAAGGCACAAGACCTATACTTAAATAAATCAGTGCTGTTGGGTATGAAGCCTTACACTGATAGTCAGCACAATTTGTGGGGCATCTCCTTAAGATTTAGGAATGATTTAGTGCTATGCTGAGAGAACAAGCTCGAGATTTAAACCGTACTGAATAAACTCCATGCACTCCTGGGAGAAACAGAGTGCTTGCCTGTTTGTATCGAATAATCACTGACACATCACTATGATGTTCAAAGTTTTTTCTGTTTAAGAATAGCATGCTATGTCAAAAAATATTGGAATATATATTAATGTATGCACAACTTTCCATAGTAAAAATAACATTAATCTTTTCTTTACATTTTAATCTTGCAAATTCTGAGTAGCTCCCTTGCTCTTTATCTCTTAAAGAGATATTTATATATGTTTCACTCAGTGTCTGTTATTTTTACTTGCTTACACATACGAAATAAAGGACATATTAAAGATGTTACTTTTGGATGAACTATTACTGCAGAAAGTGCAGCTTAAAGATGGACCGAACATAAAATTCACATACGAGAGGAGTGCTCAGAGTTCCTGAAATTTACTTAGCAGTTCTCTTCATAAGTCATATTCCACTGCTTGTTTCACTTCTTTTCGAACAGCCAACATTTATATCTGAAACAGAGCGACCCACTTTGGTGCATACACATCTGCACGTGCATGCAAGCATCTTAGGCTCTCGCAGACGTTGCGGCCAACCCATTCCTCCAAGCTCCCACTCCCAGAGAGCCAAAAAAGCTGCTTTTTCCCCCAGCCACCAGGGCCGATGCCGCTTGGGCCAAGCAGCGGCTGCGGTGGCCCCGCTGCCTGCTCCTGCAGCGAGCTCCACGCCACGCGCCGCGTGCCCACCTCGCAGCGAAGCATGTGGTGGCAGCAGCCTCTGCTGGCGAGCGCACGCACACGAGCGGCCCCGCCGCGCTGCGCAGCCGAGAGAAACGCTCTGCGCTCGCCGCGGAAAGAAACGGGAGCAGAAATCCATGGGGATGCACCCGGCCTCTGTGCATGGCTGCGCATCTCTGCGGCTGAAGGAGATACCCGGTGTTTAGTTAAGTGCTGCCAAAAGCTCACAGGGCAAGTGCTACAATTTTATTCCTTTAAACTCACTGGAAAACCACAGAGGTGGTAAACTGGCCCTATTGAGGAGAAATTCCATTACATTTCCAAACTTCTTCTAAAGGTAACCAAAATCTAAGTTTAATGGCATCAAGGGTCTGACCAAAGTGAGGACATGCGGCACTCCCTGCAGTCACTTTGAAGAACCCTGGACAGGCAAAGAAAGCCCTGGTTTTTACAGGATAGGGTTCAACAAACTGCAACATATTCATAGTTTTTGTTTTGTTTTGTTTTACGCAAAGCATGTGCAGAAGGAGAGGAGCAGCACTCGGAATACAGCGCACAGCCCATGAGAAGCTGTCGGAAAGAAAAGCGAAACCCTAACACCAACACACTCACTGCTGCCTTAATTTGCTGCTAAAAGAGTTGCTGAGTGAAGATCATTTTCCAATTGATGTGATTAGTATAAACAATTTTAGCCTTCATTACCCACCATGTTTCGTTTCTCATGAGAGTATTTTTCCAAAGGAGAAATGTAGAAATTACAAGTGTCTTAGGACAGAGTCCTAGCACCACTGCAGAAATGACTGCAATCTGGTTTAATACCAAACTACTTTGCTACAAGATATATATATATTTTTTAATATGTCTGGCATAGGACAATTACCTAAGCTAAATTATTTATTCTGTAAAAATCACAAGTGCTACATAATCAGGTTAAAACAATGTTAAAAAAAAAGCATTTTATCATCTTGAAAGTTAATTTGCTGTCACATGCAAAATCTGCAAGTACGAGCAGCAGTATTTTATTGTAAATAACATGCAACAGTGTCTGCAGCCAGAAAAGGACTTCTTTGCCT